>CAHIKZ030000209.1:1437500-1482500 GCA_903632075.3 Acanthosepion pharaonis | reverse complement strand
ACGTACAGACACACAACCTGTGTTTTATAATAAGTATGATATATACAAACGTTTTCATGTAACTATACATCAGTAATATTATGTATGTGTGTATGTCATACGTATGCATGGTTTAATCTTCGAGTAAATAGTCATTGCATTAAATGTCTACCTGTACGCCCCAACTGGCTAATTCGAAGAAGCAGTTGCGAACAGCTCAGGTGCACTTAATGTACGTCGCAGATTTGTCGGAGAAGGGAGACAGATGGATTAGCTTACGTTTCGTAAATTGAAAGGTACGCGCAAATAAACACATTTAATGGGAAATAATCATGCTCTTCTGATAGCTGAGAGACAAAAACAAAGAAAAACGCCTATGCGCGTGCACATTGGCCAAGGATTCATTGATTTGTTTCTTTTGCAGGTTTAAAGCCGGAAAAGATTTTTATATCTTAAGAAAAAAATAATGATTTACCGATATAAGTTCTAGTAATTAACCCATATTTGGGGGGAAGTGGAGATTCATACCTATCCCAAGTGTATATAAACTTAAGTGAATATAACAAACCTGACTGGGATTTGAACTCTGCTCTCCGATTAATAATTCAGAGCCGTTATCCATTCTACCATACGTCTATCTATACTTACATGGTATTCCCAAGCGGTCACACATATAGGCACCAGTGGGTTAAAAACTGAAATTACCCAGTCCCCGTCCCCCACTGTCAAGCTGGCATCGGTATTTCACCAACCCTCCCTCGTTAGTGCAATAAGACATATGATGCCTCAGGTTGTAGTTGGCGAAACGGACATCTCTCAAAGAACTGCCCGTAAACACTACCGCTGAGCCCAAAAGAGATATCTTGCCTCTCTGTGCTCCACCTTCACCTCTGGGTAATCATTGATTGTTATGATAACGAAAAACAGGTGAAGACAAAATACTTAACTTTGGTTCCGGCCAGAAGTATCTGTCCAGGTATACAGAAGACGTTTATCTCCCTTTGCTGTAGATAAGTCACATTGGTCACGTGGCGGGTCGCTTATTGCTATCCCTCAATGAAATGACGAAATCGGCAATTAAAATTCCGTTTTCTTTAGAGCAGACATAACGAAATGTCGTTTTCTATTCCCCTGGCCCCTTGTGGCTTGGGCAGAGACTAAATCTGACTCCCCGGCGACTTACAAGACAATGGTGCCATTTCCCCGCGGAAATATATCTTTCCCAGATATAAACTGAAACTCCAGATCGCAGTCTTCAATTTGGGAAAATCCAAGACTGGTTGTTTCCCGTTTGTGGAATATGTCCTCACGTGGGACATAGATGGATCTGGCCCGTTTTAATGTGGACTCTTAAAGATGGCTTCTCCAGATACGGGAGTATATCCATATTATATGTAAGTTCCTTCATTTTTGTTTCTCCTTCACATTCCTTTGCTATGTAGATATATGTAACATATTCTTATTCTTTGCATCACACACACACACACATAAATACATATATATATATATATATATATATATATATATATATATATATATATAAGATAAGCCGGACTGCTGGTTTACTGCACCTTCTATGGTGGCGGGATGTGGCACAAAATCGTTTTAAACTGGGGAGCCCACATGCGTGCTCAGATCCATGCGTTTGTTCAACACCCACTGAGCACGGCTGTGGTTAATAATCTGAGGGGACCTTAACGTTTCTCGGAGATAATTTATCGTCTGACGTGATCATATGTTTGATCCAGGCGCTTACGCCCAAACACTCGGTCATGATGACTGGTGACTCGGTGCTAGCCCAATGATCGACGACTAATTAAGTATACACAGTGTTACTTAGAAGATATAGGACAACCTGTGCTATAGTTTTCAGGGAAATTGTAATCGTAAAACACTTGTATAGCTTCTTTTCTTCTTCTTAGTCCTGGGTATGGTGATAAACTACATCCGGCAGCAAGGGAGAGATTGGAGGTGTTGAAGAGCGTAGACCAACCTCTTAACTGCCTAGGTCCACTATGACCTGGTGTGGTAGCACCTGGTAGGTTATATTTCCACATATTACCCTGTAAATATATTGGCAACATCTGTTCCGGTGCTTAAGATAGTATGTTGGGGTTATGAGCGTGCAGTATGGCACTACATTTCCAATAGTTTCTGGATATTAGCCAAAAACACT
The DNA here is from genome assembly GCA_903632075.3 of Acanthosepion pharaonis. Lineage (NCBI taxonomy): Eukaryota > Metazoa > Mollusca > Cephalopoda > Sepiida > Sepiidae > Acanthosepion > Acanthosepion pharaonis. Next base: position 1,480,345 of record CAHIKZ030000209.1, on the reverse strand, counting down.
GCAAAGTAGGTCGATATTTTTCATGCTTATAGTTTATAATTGTTAGATTCGTATCTTGTGCGGAAACTAAAATTTGTAGCACCTGTTATGATCCCAGCAATGGCCAAAGAGTGAACTCGCAAATAATAACAAAATACCATAAAAATGTAACAATACATTTTTATAGTGTAAATACAAGCAATACATTATTATATAAAAGACTACCAACAACGCCTATTTATACTAAAATTACTTACAATACATTTTATCTGAAGTTGAAAGCATACAATTGCCTTTAAAATACATATAATTGAAGCCATAAAATTGTATTAAAAATAGTTAGATTTTGGCTTTAAATATCACGCAGAGTTTGATATGCCACTAAGTAAAATCAACCAACAAATCAAATCAAATCAACAATAATCTTCTTCTTCTTCTTCTTCTTCTTCTTCTTCTTCTTCTTCTTCTTCTTCTTCTTCTCTTCATTCTTCTTCTTTCATATCCTTTCTGGCTATTTATAAATGGACTTCTTGTTATCCCTCCTAATCCCTGTTCTGCCATCAAATTACTGAAACTCGTTAGGTAGGCTATGTGTTGGTTTCCTCAGTTCCTCTTACCGGCAATCTGCACTTTGAATATCAAATTTTTCAAGCCGACTTTCCTCATTATGTGCTCCTAGAAATATCACCTGTCTCTTTCTGAAGATATGCATAAGTGATCTGTTTGTTATAATTTTCCATAAATCTTCGTCGTTGCTCAAATTTTCGGTCCCTAGTATTCTCACTATCCTTCTGTAAAACAACATTTCTGTTGGTTCAAATCACGTCAGTATTCACTGCCATGTAGTAAGACTGATATGACGCAATAGTTCAGTACTAATTTTTGTTTCTACGTTGTTGTTTTTTCTGTTTCTTAATACATAACTTTTAAAAAATATCATTCACTATCCCAAAACACTTCCCAGATATTTGATTTGTTGTACTTGTTTGCATTTGATATCTGAAATTTGTAATTTGCTTGTTGGGCTGTATGTTACACTGACAACCATACGTTACGTTTTCTTACAATTGATGTTTAGTTCTTTGTTTCTCACTTCCCTTCATTATCATCTTGTAGTTTCCTTTCTGTATCTGCTATCAACAGTGTATCATCTGCATCTCTTATGCCGTTAACACTCTACCCGCCAATGCTTAACCCTGGTAGGACTTTTAATTCTCTCAGAATTACCTCAATGTATATGCTGATAACCTAAAAAAAACATTCCTGAAAACAGCCATGGTTAGATTGGAACGAGATATTCTTGATTTGAGAGCAAACGTTTACATCCCGCTCTCATAATACGTAATCGTACAATACTACGGCTAATAATAATAATAATAATAATAATAATAATAATAATAATAATAATAAACCAAATGTTTTATTCTTGCTGCACAGGAACAACGTTTGCTAAATAGAAATTACGAAGAACACATCAGGAACAATTGTGTTATCCCAAAAAACAGACTTTGTCATAAATATCCAGTCGCCATCTTGGCCATCATCTATTAGGTTGCAAAATGTTGGCATCCATTGAATATAAAACTCGGCTGGTAGTTTGCACCAGTACCTGCACTGGAAAATATGCACCTTTTACAGGAAGGAAACTGCAAGAAACTGGTATAAACATCACCTAGACCCATTTACAGAGATAGGACCTGTAAATATTTTATGGGACCACACACACACAGAACAATCAAAGCTAGTCTCCAAGACAACAACGTCAAAGAAAAGAATGTCTCTTCTTATTAACATGACAGTTCCTGTAGATTGCAATGCCTTTTTGAAGGTTTTCAAGACACTATCAAATTACAAGCATGTTGAAGTGGAAATCTAAAACATGTGGTACATTAGTTGTAGCTGGGGCACTCAGATTGATTTGAAAAGCCCATGCCTTAAAGAAATACAAAAAAAAATACTGACAAGTACAGCTCACAAGTGATCCATCTGTGTATAATATGTGTCCTTAAAGGGGGCGTTGTTTGTTTGTTTTGGTCAGTTGAATATGTCATGAAGACATTTATGACCTTAAGTCTCTGGTTGGAACCCAAGAGGAAATGTCCATACAATAGAAAATCCAAGGAAATAATAATAATAATAAATATAATAATAATTGAATATCCTACTAAGTATATTGTTACTATGTATATTATTAATATGCTATCAAATATATACGTATTATATTTAAGTATTCTTATATTATTAAATATAAGTGTCATTGTCGTTCGTATTTTCTGTTCATGGTATTACCATCATTCTTTGAAGAGTCACCGTTTTATCGCTTCAAGTCACTTCTTCATCAGCATTCAGTGCTTTATTCCGTAAAAATAAATGCCATTTTTTGACATTATCTTTGTTGAACAATATATTTCCTTTTTGTTTTCATTACTTTCTGTCACTTTCACCCAACTTCATAATTATATTCTGCCAACAGATTTCTTTCAACTTTCTCAGCATACAGTTGTTTGTCATAACTTTACGGTCTTCAAAAGAATTGACTTTATTTCTCATTAATATTTTACTGTAAAGTCGAAAATAAATAGTAAACCAAAGATATGAAGTAGGAAGGAAATACAGGGGCTGAGAAAAGACTTTGAAGCCAAGGTGTGACACACTTATTTTGGTATTTAACTAACATGTTTAGCGCTATTTCCTCTGGAATATTATATCCTTTACCTTTAGTAATGATAATAGTTGTTTCTCTGGAAGGAAACATTTCGCATTCTTTGGCCACGCAGATAATAAGGTTGACATTTGTATATACTCACCCACCTCCATTAGGTCAGGTTGTGACAAAAAGTCAGTTTAATGTACGGAGCCCGAGCGCATACACCCGGGCTAGGAAAAAATTGCCCTCTGCTCCCGCAACCTTCGGTTGCGCTGGCCTCGATGCGAGCGATCACCGATCTCTCTCTGGTGAAATGAGAGGGTTCGGCCTCGGGCAGATATGCCCACGAGCTGGTCACCTCTCAGCATAATTTCCTCAGTTGCAAATCTGTCCTTTGACAGAGCCGTCCCTGATCGCACTCTGCAAAAGACAGAAACGCAATTGTGAGATGATAAATGTGCTACAAACTACTCGAGAGAGCAATTTACACACAAACCTTTCTCTTCAAACAATTTTTCAGGAAAACAAGTATCTCAAGTCCAGCAGGTTTTATCGCTCTTTCCAGTATCGATGTGAGTTTCCGTCCGAAGCTACTATTTGATGTGGTGTGGAATATTAACATCTTGGTTTTGTCATTATTTTCTGTTGGAGTTATGTGTGCTATCCATTTTAGTTGTTGCTGTTGTTAGTAATCCTCAGGTAATTTCCGTTATTTGGTACTAATTCCGAACGGGCGCTTATTACCGATAATGCATTTATTTGGCCTTCTTGGGAGCAGCACTTTTTTCAAATCAACTGTTTGAATCCTTTAAGAGCAGAATATTCCTTTCCATCACTATTAGCATCAACGTCTTTGGTTGAAGACTAAAACATGGTTTCGTTATTTATTATAGTTCATTTGAAATTCTCGACGAACTTACCATACTAAGTAAGGTATTCACTTTTCATCACACTTCTCATGACTTTTTCATCCTTTTATCACCTTTTCCCGAACCAACATTCTATCAAAAACCGGACACAATAGTTAGATACTGAAAATAACATTTACTTCTTTCCAGAAGCGTACCTCTGGAACAAATATTTTAGTCAGCACCAATGCAATTCTCATTAATTAAAACTGTTAAATTTCATGTAAGTAGACCATTTTAAATTGTTTATGCTATTTTATTTTAATCAATTCACCCCATGCAAGGCTATAACACTGCTAAGACGCAGTGGGCCTCTGGAAATGAAAACGAAGGAAAAAAAAACGTTAGAAGAAACCGGAAACTAAATCCTAAACAGGAAACAAGGGATAAACCTCTACTCTTGTTTTAAAAGACCAGGAAGGAGTGTGAACTGGACGTAGGCGAACCTATCTACTCCTTTTATTTATTCTATGTATTTATCACAACCTCATTTTAGCTCACGGACCAGATGGTTTTTCTAGTCCATCTTGCACTTGTATGCAGCCATTGTTTTCCTAGCCCGGGTGTACACCGCTCGGGCTCACCACATTAAAACGACCTTGTGTCACAAACTGACCTCGTGGTGGGGTTGAGTAAACCTACTATTCGTCCGTGTATTCAATACTGTTGCCATATCTGGTTTGGTGATTCTGCTATTCATCTCGAGATTATTGACAAAATCCAAAGAAGGATGTGTAATGTAATCGATCCAGACTTGGGATCTCGACTTCAGTCACTTTCTCACCGATGTAACGTGGCTTCTCTCAGTCTTTTCTACGGATATTTTCATAGCAACTGCTCTGACGAGATTTTTCACTGGTTTCCCACTTACATCAACTTAAGCTTGATACTAGATTGGCATGTAGGTCCTACCGTTTTACTGTTGAAATAACTAAATGCAATCACCACTTCTACTCCAAAAGTTTCTTTTCTCGCACGTCTAACCTGTGAATATCCCGTCGGTTTCACTGCTTCCCTTATAATTCCAATGTTCAAAAATTTAAATGCAACGTCAATCGCCATCTTCTGTTTTCTTGAACCTTATTTCTTTGTTGCCCCCTTTTCAGTCCTTGCTCTTCACAGTTTTCTTTTTCTCTTACACCTTCACTCACTGTAAACTTTTGCATGCTAGTGGCATTACCTCTTTTGGAGGGTAAAATGATAAAATATTTTTTTAAATTTATTGTTGTAGTACACCTACAGACAATAATGGGTATGTCCCCATTCACATAAATACAGTAGTAAATACTGTATGTTGGTCTGCAGTTGGAGATTCGTCTCCAGCAGCGCAGGTCAAAATCTCTGCCTCCTGGCAGAGAGTATCCCCAGACGAGGCGAAAAAGTTACGTTTTATACGCGTTCTACGAGGAATTTTTGGCCGAGCATACAAGCTCGGATACCACCACATTTAATTTGGCTTTGTGACATATGTGACTGTGTGGATCGGTTGGTAAATATCCTGCGATTGGAGATTCATTGTGGATTTTACTTGACTCACTTGTAGTAGTTGACTATATCTTCTACGCACCGCTGGCGAATCTTATATGTGTTGTTCTTGTCCTAAGTATTATCGTTCATTACCAACCTTCGTTTGGTTATTCTATTCAGTAACCTTACCTAGATTATAAAATTTATGTATTTGGACTCTTTTACTTGATTCGATTTTTGCTTTCTTATTTGTGTGATCACTTATTTAAAACAAATATATTTCTCGAAACATTTCGTCTGAAATAAAAACAAAACAAATACTTAGCTGAATTCGAATCCCTTTTACCATTACCCGCTAGCAAACGTTTACTAATTTTTAATCTCTGTGAATATTGTATTTAATGAAACGTATTTTCCTGAAAAGAAGGCAATTCTTACAGACCTTATTATGTTCGGATGGTCGGAAAGTAATTGTATATTCCTTCGCTATGTACTGTGAATAAACTATGACAGAATCAAATGTGAATGTTAGGCAACTTCGTCTTGAATTATTTTATCATCTATTCTATCCGACAGAGCGTTGTTTATACTGAATTTCAGAGCTTCAATTAGACAAGTTACAAAGCGGGATATTTCACTGCTCATCATGTTTTCTCAGCTGAATACAAAATTCCGGCATTTGCCTCAACATATTAAGAAACCTTTTGTTTATGTATGGCATTGCTGAACAAGAACAGAGGAAAAAATTTTTGCATTCCCAACAGAAAATGAAAAAAACAGTTATTTACACTATTTACATTATTCGGGCTATTGTCCTCATCGTTGTCACCATGTTTCGGCCGTTGTATGCTCCAGCCTTCTTCAGGTGGTTCTCATGTCGAACTGAACCCTTTATTTCGCTCATTGGGGTAGGCTGTTCTAGTTCCACGTGCCATGTCTAATGGATGTCAGTTATCTCCTGTTAAAGTTCTCTACCGCCTTAACCAAATATTGAACTCACACTTTTTTTGGTCCAGTAACTGGATCTAACTAACACTGTGTCATGTTTCCTTGACAATAGTCCGAATAATGTAAATAGTGTACATAATACAATTATTTACATTATTTATATTCGGACTATAGTCCTCATTTCTGCTGTTGCAATCACAACGTTTCGCCCGTTGTGCACCCCATCCAGACTTCCTTTGGTGTATATCGAACTGGGTAACCATCAGGAAATTCTGAACTGAACCATTTCATTTATGGGATAGACTGTTCTCGCTCAACTGCTCATGTCTAGGGATTCAACGCTTTTATCCAGTAGTCTATTGTTCCGTAGGAAAATTTGCTGCAGTAAACTTAGAACCTGAAATGTAACCTCGCTGCTGATCCGGTTGCAACTGTGGGTTTAACAAGCTGATAAATCCACTCCCAAAACAAAATCATTGACTTAGAAAACCTTGATTTGTGTTTCGTGGGCTATAAAAGGCGTCCTTATTTACGAGTTATTAAAGCAGAGAAGGACCATCAATGTATAGCCTCATTGCTAGTAACTTGAACGGGTAGACAAAGCATCATGTAGCAAGTGCACTGATTTGGTAAATAGTAAAAGTTTTATTCTCCCGGATAACAATGCAAAGAGGTCTTTACAAAAGAAACCAAGGTAAAAATATAATCTTGACATTGGTAATTTTTGCACATCCTCCATACTCACCAGATTTAACAGCTGTTTCGATAACCGAAATATTTCATATGTGGCAGAACATTCAAAGACATAGAAGATGAAAATATTCTTTTAAGCAGTTTTCGAGAAAGAATCCTAAATTTTCAAACGTGGAATAGAGAATTCGCCTTCTCTTTTCGCTGGATTTGTTGAAAATTAATTGAAACTCTATTTTATATGCTTCCTGGTAAACATAATTACTTTATACTCATTTTCTTTAAAAAAATATTTTATACACCCGACAAAGGATGGTTGCTGGGGTTGTTCAGTCGTCGACTCTGTATGGGGTGGCAATACCAGCACCAGGTTCGCTGACAGTGTGTAGTTTCTTCCAGCCAAACCTTACCTTCGACCAGATCGTTACTCACAAGGGAAAAACAATTGCTAGCTCGTAAACCAAATTTTATTCTTGAGTTTTAACCTACTGCTATATACAATCAAAGTATAAATGAGGCGTAGGTGAGGTAGAGGGGCACTGTCTAGCGGCTGTCTTCCCTGTTCATTCTCTGAGGCCTGCTTCACCCCTCTGTGTGTCCCATCGCGGGATGGTCAGTTTTATAGATAACAATTTTGTTTCCCTTGTCTTCTTCGTCTGTGAAAGTAATTAATCGTTCTTTCGTGATTTTCTCTCAGTCTGAGCCTCTTGCTCTGTACTTTGACGGTGACTTCGCTTCCTGATAACCATCGGTCGAAAGTAAGTATTCCCAATCGAGTTTTACGACTTGTCCCGCTGTTTTTTTTTTTTTTCAATCTAACAAGACTTCGGGTTGCTACATCCCACGGCTATCCGGTTTTTGTAATCCGAATTTTCATCAAACTCTCTCCCACAGACGAGATCCGCCAAGCCTCTTACTGCTCTACTGTTAATTCCACTGCTCGGACCAACTACATTCTCTGGTCCCACTGAGGGAAACCGTCACAGCAAGAATACGCCATGTCACTTACATAGTATCAAATCACCCACATTACCTCCGTATTCCATCGCTGAGAAGTAAGTTCCATTCTAACAGATTCTTCTCGCGAACCACAGCCTTATGGAACTGATTCCCAACATGATGCTTCCCAGATAACTATAATCTTAACCTGTTCAAGGGTAGATACCTCATTATACGCCGCTATTTAATCTCTAGTTAGTGAGAGAAGATATGGAGTCATGCTTTCGCAAGGGAATTAGTAAGTAAGTGAAGGAAAAGTGTACGATCTACATTTGAACGCGGAACGCCGACAACCGCTAATCTCCGTGCAAAATTTCCAGTTGAACCTTTTAATATCTGCAAGTAGATACATTGTACATTCCTTGAGCCGATATATCAGAAATCATATAAAATATAGGTTCAATTAATTTTTAAATAATGCAGCGAAAAGATGAAGCAAATTCTCTATTCCACGTTTAAAAATGGGGGATTTTTTCTAGAAAACTGAAAAGAATGTCGGCAACACGTAAAAGAAACGCACTGAAATCATTGAAATATTTGCTAAATAAAGATATTATAAAACATATTCACCTATTTTTCGTTTCCTTGCCGACAGTCAAATGATTTATTAATGTTTAGATGTTATCTCAAGAGAAAGTCCACTGTCAATGACTACGTCTAAGGTAATGTTAAAATATTATGACTGAGACAGAAAACACGTTTAAGCGAAAAATTGATCCTTACAAATGATTGAACATCAGACAAGAGGTCTTACAACGAGCCTGTCTTAAAGCACTGTTCCTCACCACTCCGTTTAGAAATTATCGTCTGCGAAGCCAGTGGCCGAGAGCGAAACGAAAAGCAAAATGGTAGAAGAGTTATTTGTCTATACCCAAAGCGAAATAGAATGTAGCAGAAGATCTTTCAAAAATGGATGCTGCTGAAAATTAATTCCGGTACGCTGGAATTAATAGAAGGCACCAGGGAATGATGTGACAGTCCATTTTATGAAGGTGAGGAAACCGTTCTTGGTGAAAAAATACTCCTAACTACTCAAAGTATTTTTTCACACTCATATCGGAATGTGAAATAAAAGAAAACAAATTTGAAACTATGATTTTGAAAATCCTCTAAAGTCAAGCGCTAACAATGCGTTGTGGCCTTGTTGGGCCAGAAATAAAGACACAAGACAAGATTTGAGTTAAACAAATATATTAATAGAAACAGTAATATTTTAGCTAAGTAGTAGGTACACAGTGAATAAAGTTTATATAAGTGCCTGTCATCGATTCAACTGACATTTAGAACTACTATTTTCTGAACATTTTTTTAATGCCATGTCTTTTCAGAATGTAAGCAATTATAACTCTCTATAGATTTCTTTTCTTTAATATCTGTGAATGGTCTTGCATTTATGAGAAAGGTAATAGAATGGGTTTTCCATTGCCTTCTTTATGGTTTGAATTCTGAGTTTTCCTTCTAGACAGGTTGCCATACAAGACTAAAGAGTCTAGTCAACTCTGCTATTTAATACATTAATGCCCAACATCCACAAAATTAGATGGTGAGAATTAATGGGTTGTAAGATTTGAACCAGGCCAGCTGATTTCATTCCCTATGTCAATAACCATTACACTCAGGACTAGTGCAAAAGTCTCATGCTCCTGCCCACCACCACCACCACCATCTATGATATGGGGTCCCTCCCACTGTATTAGATCTCAGTTTTCATAAGGTACTTGAGATTTTTCTTGTTAAAAAGTTGAATAATTTTAACACATTCAACATTATGGATAAAAATAGCAAGAATGTTCGGTCCGACTGTCAGAGCTGACTGCTGGGAAATTTCCACTCTAAAAGGCAGTACCTGCTCCTATTTATAGCTGGGAGAGTCCCTGCGTGCGTGGGTAAATTACCATAACACAATGTTAAGTGATGTTCAGACAAAATCGTTCATGGAACTAACGCGTTTTGAATTAATATGTTTGTTTAGAGTTTTGTTCTTTGCAGTGATAGAATTTGTATTTATGTGTCTATACAGGAGATAATTCAGAAAAAAAGTATACATTACTTCCAGATATTTTACAAATAGGCATAAACAAAGATATATCAATGGTCTTAGCGAAAAAGTATCAAAAGTACCCAGCACTAAACGACTTCTGCTAGGATCAATTAATTTCGAATAAAACACCACGGTTGAAAATATCAAAGAAGGCTTCTGTTTTTTTTTTGTTTGTTTATTTTTGTTGTTTTTTTTTTCTGAAAAATCGATACTTGGCTACACTGGTGGAATCTGTTCACTTAAAATACCTGAATACGAACTGAGGAAATTATGCTTTTGATGTCTCACATAAGGCCGCTGAAAATAGCCTCTACGGTCCATATCATTATTCAGGAAATAAAATGAAATTGCGTGGAAAATCATCTAGGTACCTGTGTGATATTATAGGGCAAATATTTTTTTTTTTAAAGTGGATTATAGCGCTGCCTGTTATCATCTACCTTCACAAGCGCCAGATCTGGCCAAAATGGCGTACTGTTGTTAAATTTGGGCGGGAGATGCCCAGCTCTGACTCTCCAGCCTTGACAGAGTCTAAAATCGTCTCCGAGCCCTTGAGGCTGAGGGGTTATTCTCCATCCTTCAAACTCTTTCCCACAGACGGAATCCGACAAGCATCTCACTGATCTACCGCTACCTCGACGGAAACTGCCGGGACGAATTACATTTCCTGGTCCCACCGAGGTAAACCTTCACAGCAATAATACGCCATGACACTTACATAGTAGCAAACCACTCAAATTTCCTCCGTATTCCATCGCTGAGAAGTAAGTTCTACTCAAACAGCTTCTTCACGTGAACCGCGGCCATGTGGAACCAACTCCCCGGAATAACCATAGTCTTAACCTGTTCAAGGCTAGGCTTAACCGTAATCTTCAACTCCTATACACCCAAATAGCTTTAAAACATAACACCCTTCCTCAAGTGCGCCCTGGGCTTTGCAAAGGCTGAACCTCACTGTAAAAAAAAAAAAAAACAGAAATAAAAAACCGACCTGTTTCTTCTTTTGTGTTTTCTGTTTTCCAGTATCTCGGTTGTTTCCCTCTCTGGGCTTCTCCGAATCTCTCTCATATTCGGGAATTGTTCGTGAAATGTCAAAGAGTATACTTTGATATCAGACTCGTTTTTTTCTCGTTTTCTTTTTCCTATTAGGTAGCGTACTCATTTTAATCAATTCCTGAGGCTCAGCTATTATTTATAATAGAGAACCGACGTGTATATTGAGCTACTCAGTCTGGAGATGTTTTTATATTAACGTTCATCCAATATAAGCACCAAGAGCCCGTAAAGCTAGAGATTTACTGTGTGGTGTTTTATGAACGTAAAAAAAGGCAAGAAGTGAAGTTCCTGATATTATTCATGAAATATAACGCTTAACTCTTGACTTGAACACGTCAAGAGCGCAGTAATTGGGGAAATATCCCGTCGGCAGTCTATTTCAGAAAGTAGCATTTCTGTTATACCGGAACGTACCTATTTCTATTGTAAATAGACTCTCCCACAGATAATAATTAGTAGTAGCAGTCGCCAGTTGAGCTCAGAGTGAGTCGTGTGAGTCAGTCGATGTCGGACATTAAAGTATGAGCCCCCACAACTAGATTACTGCGTCATTAACTATTATTTCTAAGTTCCTAACATTTTGTACGTCGAACCTAATTTAGGACCGACTTAGTGAAATACAAGCCTCCACTGTGAAAATTACACTACAACAATTTCTTGGGGAAAAACTACCCATGCGAATTTACTTCTTTTAATAACACATAATTCTCAGTTAATCGATTGTCTATACGATATCACACATCGTGAGAATTTATGCAACCATGAACAGCAAAATTAAGAACAGAATGTAATCAATTATAACCCCTGTAACCCACTGCGTTCTAGTGGCATTGTCATGTATAGACACCATTTTTAGTACCTGGCGATAATAGTTAATAGAGTCTTTCTTTGTATCCACGTGTAGCCTTCTGTCGACTGAGTGCATTGGTGGTAATGGAGGAGCTTTTCTCTCGGTCAATACGTGTGGCACTCATGCGACGTGTTTTTTGGACTTTACCTACGATTGACAGTAACATAAGAGCGTGCCATCTTCTGAGACAATTTCCGGGGTGCCTGTCCCCTTCTTCATTAATCAGCGCGTGCAATTAGTTTTATCCCACTGGCAAATTCACTAACAGGTAACGGAAAGATTTCCTGAAAAATTGTTTGAAGAATTTATAAATTTAATTTATTTCAATAGATATTGGCTACTTGGTCAAAGAATCCAGAATATTTCCTCATAAGGAAACGGCTGACATTTTTATTACCATTCTGTACAAATATATTTCTGCTACATCACGTCTTTTATTCGGATATGCAGAAATTGCCCAGCATTCTCTTATATATTAAGAACGGTATTAAAATAGCAATTCTTTTTTTTCTTTTTTCTTTTAAAAAAGGAACGTTTCCTATTTCTTATTAATTTGCTTAGCTTTATTAAACAATAAAATACCACACGTCGTAAGTATCTGTTAACATCATAATTTGTGCAAACAATGCATATATTTACGACTTAGTCTTATGCTAGGTCTTGAATATTGGGAAATGATTCTGCTAAAGAGAAAGCAAAAATAAAATAGAATAAAATAAGATATCTCTATCTATAAAAGGCAGGATGTGTGTGTGTGTGTGTGTGTGTGTGTGTGTGTGTGTGTGTGTGTGTGTGTGTGTGTGTGTGTGTGTAACGATTGCACGGCCGCAATTTTCGACGGAATTGCACCAAAATTTACATGTACATGCTCCAAGTTAGCGGGAAGGCCAAGACTGACGTTGCATTTCCCAACTCACATCGATAGTGGAAATAATCGATTTTTTCATGCTTCTACGGCAATTTTCATGTAGTTTGCGGCCATTTTCTACTGGCCAGAGTGAGAGCCTATAACTGGCTGCCACGAATAGGCAGGAAGATTCTATTGGCCAGCGTGAGAGCCAACAGCTGACTGACACGAATGTTAACTAGCATGCAAAAAAATCGATAGCTGCATTTGTCACAAATGGGAAAAATTTAAATCTGCATGGCACTTTACTCCAATTGGCTCATTCGCTTGCTTAAACTCAACGTTGATTCTGATTCCTCAGAACTGGGTTGGGTGTGAAAAAGTATTTGTTGTTAACATTCTTTTTTAATTTGTTTTTTCCAATTACGAGTCCTTTTTTAAAGCTGATCGTTTTGTGTTCATTTTGTTTAGTTCTTTTTTCGTAACAGATTAGTATAAGCTTAGAAAAAATTCGCAGTGTGAGATAGTTAAGAAGTAAGGCATGTAGCAACTTCAGCACGGCAAAGGGCACTCCTTTAAAGGCAAGGAAGGGCAAAAATATTTTAAGTCAAGTGATAGCGATTGCTGTATGATTCGTACGATTTTTGAATCAAGCACGGGAAAGGCCGGGCCATGCTGCTAGTACAAAAGAAAAAATTAATTTAAAAAAAGGGAAAACATAGTAAGATCGTGATAGTTTTAGCAATTTAGATAGTTTTTCCAGGACGATTCCAAGAAACCTACTCAGAAATCGTAGACTCTTTGGAATCGTTTTCAAAGAAATAGAAATCTAGACAGATATAGCAGAATACTTAGAAGGGTGCTGGTGTCTTCGTGATATTTCCTGACAGTTGATCTTTATTGAAAAAAAAATGTTACTAGTAGAAAGAAAATAAACGAGTGAATGAAAAGCTGGATTTCATAAATTACCGAATTAGCAAGAGGCAGGTGCAGAGCTTTTGAATGTTATTGTCTTCTTATTCATTTTGTGCACATGTTTAGTTTTATGGAGTGCTGCAAGAATTGCATGTCGCTGACTGATAGAAGCCCGCAGTCGGACGATTGTCTATTCGTAAGCGATCAGTTCATTCTGCTCAAATCAATGTGCCACCATCTGCACTCGATCTGTGGCCGCCTACTTGCAGTCGTCTGCATATGCAGAATGGTGCACGTCTTTAAAGTCTGTATAGAACGACATGAGTCAGATGTTATTCAATACCGGCGACTCTGTTTAATGCTCGATGCAACAGTTGCGAAGGAATGAACTTCGCAGACAGGCATGAAGCGATGTGCCACTGCCGTAGAATCTAAAAGAATCGATTGTGGGTCAAGTGTAGGGAAAAGAGGTGGGAGACAGAAAAAAATGGTATAGACAATATAGCGAGAGGAGGAAGAACTGAAAATTATGTAACATGCACAAATACACGCACAAAAATACATACCGTATTTTCTTATGTATAATGCGATGAATTGTGGATGAAAGTTAAAAGGGAAAGTGAGATTGTATTATACACAAATAAATGATTTTTTTTTTACTCAGCTTGAAACCCTATAATTTGAAACAGATTGAAAATACACTCAGTTTCTTCACAAGATGAAGTTTGTCTATATTTTAATTTTTTATCATTTATATAAAGTTTTCTCTTGCATTCGAAATGAAAGAAAATCTCTATATTTTTATTTTCAAAGTTTATTAATACAAAGAAATATAATAAATACATACATGAATAAAATCCGATCAGTAGGTTTGTTTGATAAATAATCATTGGAAGTGCAAATACTACCAAAATACTTGGCGGACGTAGTTGTTGATTTACCACGTGTTATTTCTGGACCAATTAGAAAACAACAATAATAACTCCTTTCCCCACTCCCCTAAATTCGAGAAAAATATTTTCGCTCATCGATTTGAAATTATTTTCTAACTAATGATAACTTAGTATTCAAAAAGCTCACATCTCTATGAGAAATCAGATTTGGATCTTCCTTATGAATATAAAAATAGAAGCCTACTGCTTCTCGTGGTTCAAAACTATTTCAGAGGCCAGTTTAATTTACACGTGCGTACACACACACACTTGTGCACACAAGGAGGAGATGACAGTCAGTAGCCGCCGATTATGACCTTGTCGACGAAGTCGCAAACACTTTAGGCTGTCGACACTCATAAAGTAAGTTTATCAACACATCACACGTCACAGTACAAACATTCAATTACTTGATTAAAAAAAAAAATTACTGCAAGGGGACATTTTATTGTTATTCTATATTTCTGAAAAGAATATATAAATCTTATTTCAAATGACGTTCTGCTTCTACGTTTTCTTCAGGAAATAACCTTTTTTATCTTTCATTTAAAAGATGTGTTGCAATTGCTGTTGTTAAATGTTTGGAATCCCGACATGCAAATAGCAACAAAAACCTGGATAATCATATCCCAACAGTCATATCAAACAGAGGGGCATGATGAGTTCATTAAAACAACAAAATGCATTATTTGGTATTTCTATATATGTCTATATTTCTGAGATGAGGTATTCTGTACACTATTTACATTATTCGGATTATCGTCCTCATCTTTTTCGCCATATTTATCACAACGTTTCGGCCGTTAAACCCTCCGGCCTTCTTCAGGTGGGTGAGATAACTGACATCCATTAGACATGGCACGTAGAACTAGAACAATCTACCCCAGTGAGCGAAATAAAGGGTTCAGTTCGACATGAGAACCACCTGAAGAAGGCTAGAGCATACAACGGCCGAAACATGGTGACAAAGATGAGGACAATAGTCCGAATAATGTAAATAGTGTAAATAACTGTTTTTTCATTTTCTGTTGGGAATGCAAAACTTTTTGCTCTGTTCTTGTTCAGCAATGCCATACATAAACAAAAGGTTTCTTAATATGCTGAAACGTTGTGATAAGCATGTTGACAAAGATGAGGACAATAGTCCGAATAATGTAAATAGTATTGGTATTTATAGTTAGCACCTTTTTCCCAAAAATACGAAAATAATTTTGAGACGGAAATTAGGAGAAGAAATATGAAATGGCTAAAAAACCGGTTCATTTCTATTCTTTAATATCGTGTAAAATAAAATATTTTCGTGAAATACGTGTACGATATTCAGATTTTAATGGATGATATGGTAAAAAACGTTCACAACAAAATTTACATCAACTGGTTGTACTGCAGGATCGTATTATTTTCAAGAATGTAATTTATTCCATGTTTTTGTCTTCGGAAACACGATGATGTATTATATTCAAGATGTATTATACACAAGAAAATACTGTA
Organism: Acanthosepion pharaonis; assembly: GCA_903632075.3. Classification (NCBI taxonomy): domain Eukaryota; kingdom Metazoa; phylum Mollusca; class Cephalopoda; order Sepiida; family Sepiidae; genus Acanthosepion; species Acanthosepion pharaonis. The sequence goes on along the minus strand of CAHIKZ030000209.1, from coordinate 1,464,575 downwards.
CACACATAGACACAAAAACAGACACACAAACAACATACAGACTCACACACACCCAAACACAGACACATATATATATGTGAAATGTGTGTGTATATATATATATATATATATATAGATAGATAGATAGATAGATAGATAGATAGATGTGAGTTTGTGACCCTTGTTTTCACGCTATTTGCGATCGTCAGGGTCACAAACTCACATCAATCCAACTCTCTCTCTCTCTCTATATATATCTCTATATATATATATATATATATATATATTGGGTACTTCGACGTGGCGAAATGATCATCAAGCTTGTCTCGCTAAATCATGGACAACTGAATATAGAGTTCGATTCTCCCAAAGAATTATTTGTCCTCGAGCAACCGCTTAGCAACGATTAGAAAACCTATATATCAGCTTTAACAGTAAAATTGTCGAAATGCTGTTACAGCATAAGTTTCTATCACATAAAATTTTAATATCTAAAAAAACATTAAACAAATTGGATTTCTTTTTTCCCAGCTTTTCAGATAAGACGTTTAGCCAACTTGATGCCATTGGTCGCATGAATCACTGAAAAGCCCTTTACTTTATTCAGCTAGAAAGAGAACAGGTTGAAATCGTTTTGTATCAGCCCGAATATCTTTTCAATGCTGAGAGGAAACCCATCAGGCTTTCATTAATGGTACCAACATTCATACACTGGACTCCATCTTCAAAGTCCATTCAAGAAACATTAAGAGAACGGTGAATAAGTTTAAAAGAGAGGGAACAGTAGAGAGGAAAACTGTATCAGGAGGTCACAACAGGAAGAGGGATCATCATTTTAACCCAGAGATAAAGGTATGAATTAGAAAAAATCTAACTCAATTCATAATAAGTTTGGCATGTAAGAGAGGAGTTTCCCCTATGACAGTCCAAGAGCAGTGAAAAAAAGACTTGAAAAGAAAATCATCTATGAAACGTGTGAGGCAACTTTTTACTCCAGAACAGAAACATAAAAAAAAGAATAGAGAGGGCGAAGATCATGTTGAATAAGTTGGAAATTGATACTGACATAATATATATATATATATATATATATATATATATATATATATATATATATATATATTTATATATATTTGAACTTTATTTCTATATTAACGAGCTTCCGATCCTTAGCTATGATGAACATTCCTTTTTCGTTTATGATCGATTTCATCACGATTCTTCTGTTAAGCTTGGAGAGTAATTATACATTCTTATTGCTCAGTAAAGGCAATAGAGTTATAAAAACCTCGGAGAATTCCAGTAAGATATCTTTAATCATTTCTAAGATACAACAATATAGACCTTAATCTAACAAATGTACTGTTTTGCTGTTACACGACTTGGACAGTTTTGCTGTTACACACGGTATATATGTGTTTGTGTGTGTAGAAGGAACCAAAAGACGGTGGATTTTAACCTACATATATCATTGCATAATATTTAGCCGGTTTGACTCTATCTAGAAGAATGTGGGTAAATATTAATTTGAGATCTAAATTACCTCTGGTTTTTTTATCGCCTTTATTCTTCCAAAGTAAAGTACTATTACATTGTATTCAATTAAACCTTTTGCAAAATAATTGAAACAAAACGAATAATTTCGGTATTATTCACTTTTTTTCGTATTTTTCAAACATGACGCAGTGCACTTGTTAGTACTTCCTATGTCCATTCCACGAAGTCGTTCCTTGCAGATTGACCACAGATTCTCGAGTGAATTTAAATCAGGAGATTTACTGGGCCAGTCTATAGTACTTTGATTTCCTCACTGGTAACGCTTGTCGGTGCGTTAAAATTTTCGTACGCCTCCTTGTAATAACGTTTATCGCAGACAATGTCCGTACGACAACTAATCGACAGTCGAGATAATAGTATCTGGGCGTGATAAGAATCCAGTGCAATAAAGGATGACGTTATATTTTTCAAGGCTAAACAAATTTCATCTTACAACCCGAAAATAGATTCATATTTCTGCAGACCACTCCAAATAACCTAATCTGAGGAGAAATAGCAATAGATTACACCCTGTCACCGGAATGGGTCTAAAACTGACCGTATGGTGAAAAAAAGTAAAGTAAAGTGATTGTTTCAATTAATTTACACAATGGTGTATATATTCTGCCTTATTTCCGATGACTTATTGCCACTTATCGAGTAGATCTTCGATACCTTTTGAGTTTTCTACTGACAGGAATTGGAACGATTATACTGAATCATTTACTAGGTCGGTTTTAGTCCACTCTGTCGTACTAAACAATTTTTCTCTTTGGAATCCATCTTGTGCATTTATAAATCTACCGTCCGGTTGTGCATATAATTTTGCAGCCACATCTGGTTTGATAATCTTACTCTATATATTACGAGTTTGGACACTTCTCTGTGGTGTAAAGTTTAGCAACCTGGTCTCGCTAGATCAATTACGACTGAGAAGTGAGTTCAACCCTCACTGGGTGCCTCATACTTACGGCCTTGTGCCACAACTAAGCTAGACATCGTAAATCACTATATATGTAGAGATTTTCCACAAAATCCAAATGTGTCTGTAATGTTATTAGTCCTGATCTGGTGTCTCAACTTGTCACTTTCCGACCGGTGTGACGTGGTTTTCCTATCTCGTTTCTATAAATATTTGCATAGCAGTTGTTCTAATGAGGTATCAACGCTTGTACATTGACGGCGTGAATTTAAGAGAACTACTAGTCTGGCAATTATGCCTCATTTTATTGTTGAAATGGTTAGATGTAACCTAAAGTTCAGTTCTAATAGTTTCTTTACCCGCACTTGTTTCTTGAACTCTTGTACTGTTTCTTGCTTTCCCGCCACATACAATCTTCAACAATTCAAATTCAACATCAATTTCTAGTCTTCTGCCCTCTTACAGTCCCAGTAACCTTTTGCATCTTAGTGGCATTAACGCCTTACTTGAGATGAAATGATTAAAGGAAATATTCTGCAGGATTTGATGCGAAAACTTTTCCAACGAAGGTTCGAATCTAGTTTTGATTAAAACAAAAGTTTATAATTGGTTGGTACAAAGGCAGTTGATTATGGTGGGTTCAGTAGAACCAAGCCAGTTTGAAGTGCCGACTGATCATTTATGGACACGTTGCTGCATTTGAATGTCGAAAGGAGCCTTCAAATGGACATCGTACATTCGAGCAGTTGCTAAGGATGCAAGTAAAGGGGTCAGTTTCCTGTACTGCTCCAGTAAGTATTTGACTCCTTATGCCATCCTCTACTTTTAAAAGAGACAGATCAGACCCAAAAATGGAATACTATTGATATATTTGGACGGAACACCATAGAGTCCAAAAGCGTCTCTGAGTTCCTGTAATTGACGAATTATTTTCCACCCTCCAGCCACCATACTCACTCAAAAATCTTCTTCTCTACAACTAGTGGTCTGTGGAACCGATTCTCCAGGAAATGGTTCCTTGATCACGCCAAACTTAACCTGTTCAAGTCGAGGATTAACCGTTATCTTCCCATTTCTATCCGTACAAACCGCCTCCTAACATATCCTCTACATCGAGTGGACCACGGCCTTGTACAGAATGAACATTACAGTATAAAAATAGTGCTTCATTGCGTTTTAAGAACTCAAAATAAATAATGCTGCTCCAATCAACTTCCCACGTATTGTCTCATTTCATAGAGCTCAGTTTGTCGGTTGGCTACGAATTATTTCCTTGTCAACCAACAGCATTTTTCATTGACCATTGTCGTATACAAACCACTTTTCATCGCCAGTTATGATATATTTAAGAACGGTTATTTGGAATGATACATTCTTCATCAAAATTGATTAAAAAAAAAAGAAAGCTATTTAAGATTCTAATTCTTATATTGTTGGAGGATATTATGCTGAAATAAGTACGTTTATTTAATTAAATAGAATTATTAGTATCTTTCTATATTTCTGAGATGAGATATTGCAAATTTCCACACTATTTACATTGCTCGTAGTGTAAACCTCATTTTTACTGCTATATTCACGGCGTTTCGTACGTTGTACACGGAGAACTTCTTCAGGTGATATAATAATTTCCAACCGAACCCTTTATTTGGTCCCTGCACCACAAGGACGCATGACACAGAGGATAAAAACGTTTATGAAAGTAATCCAGTGACTTGACCCAAAAAGTTGTGAGTTCAATACCTGGCCACAGTAGATGTGAACAAAAAAATTGAAGAGTTGAGTTACTGAATGGAAATAACTGGAACTGAGAGATCCACAAAAGGCATAGCACGGGGAAGTAGAATGATCTAACCCGGTGGACGAAATAAAGGGTGCGATTCAAAATTACAACATATATCACCTGAAGAAGATCGTAGCGTACAACACACGAAACGCAGTAAATATGACAATAAAAATGCGAACAATTTAAATAGTGTAAATGGAATAATTAATGTAACAAAAGGTGATATAGCAGATAAAGAAATTGCATATTTTGTCTGTGATAGTAAGATTCTACAAACGAAAAGATTACCCTAAGAATTCCCGTTCTTAAATCAACTAGTTTGTGTTCAAATTCTGGTTACCAAAGCAGATCGATTTTCTTTCTTTAAAAAATCTTCGTTCGACACAATTTTTCTTTCGGCCCAAATCAGTACTAGTTATCTATTTCTCTGTCTCTTATAATTGGAGGAACCACCTGACAGGGGAACAGAGCAATTGCAAAATGTCTCATGTACGAAAGATTATTATGGCTCGATAACAATAAAAGAGCAAGAATTAAGATGACAGAAGATAACGTTTGACATAGTATTTGAATTTTTTAAAGAACAAACTTCACCGGAAACCGAGAAGCAGGAAATCTATTCAACGGATCTATCTATCTATCTATCTATCTATCTATCTATCTATCTATCTATCTATCTATCTATCTATCTCAGTCTGTTTATAATCTATCTATCTATCTATCTATCTATCTATCTATCTATCTATCTATCTATCTCATCTATCTATCTCATCTCACTCTGTTTATAATCTATCTATCTATCTATCTATATCTATCTATCTATCTATCTATCTATCTATCTCATATATATATATATATATCTATATATATATCTATCTATCTATCTATCTATCTCACTGTTTATAATCTATTATCTATATGAATATATATATATATATATATATATATATATTGCACAAATTATACATATGAATATATATATATATATATATATATATATATATTATATATTATATATATATATATATATATATATATATATACATATATATATACACGCACTTATACATATATATATATATATATATATATATATATATATATATATATATATATATAGAGAGAGAGGAAGAATGAGGAGGAGAGAGAAAGAGCGAGAGAGAAAGAGATATATAAAGAGAGCGAGCGTGTATGCCCTTGCATAATGTATATAAAACTATAGATGTTCAGACCGGAATTCAGCGAAGAAAGAGAGAAAGTAAAAATGTTGAAATAGAAATTGAAATCAGGCTTTAGAGGAATGGAGAATGATCAAAAGACAGTAACAAATGCAAATGCAAATGATTAAAGGAAACTTTGAGAAATGGAGTGAGCGAAAAAGAGAGTGAAAGCTGAGAAAATGGATTGGAAAAAAAATTGAAGACAAAGCGAAGAGATAAAACGAAAACAGGTGACTTTTTTTTTTTAAATAAGTTTTGAATGATTCATGCTCCATGGCATTTCCTCACAGCTGTGTTTGAACTGTGTTGGCAATCCGCTAGAAAAGAATTCAAGTTTTTATTTTTTATTTTTGAAGAGCCTAAGGATCTTTTATGATAAAAAAATATCGCCTTGTAACATCATGTATGTTTAAGATGAAATTAAATAAGACCCCCAATTTAGTTTTCAACATTATTATTATTATTATTATTATTATTATTATGAAAAAAAAACATCAAAAAGATTGATGTAACTCTCCCACATAATAGCGGAATTTAAGAAAAGAAAAGGAAAGAACACAGTCTTTGTCAATGTTCAACAATATTTCGACACAATGTCTGCCTTCTTCAAGTTATGCTTAAAAATTGCAGACGATAATAAACATCTACAAAATTTAATATTCTTGTATAAAAGTTGCTTCTCTAAGATTTATTACTGATACAACAATTGTGGCACAAGGCCAAAAAAGGAAGGAGTCTGGTCAAGGATGGCCATCACTATCTTATAAGCTAATCGAATTCACAACCCATTCATTACAATATACATTCATTACAATATACTTATTCACCATAAGAATTTATCCGTCACCATTCGCTCCTTCATAAACCAAAATTCCTCACACATACTGGGCACTTACTGAGATTGAGGAACCGGAGAACCGAGTTCGATTTCCAGTCGAATTCATTATATTCATTTACGTGCTAATACCGTTGGTATGAATCCAACTATGGATAAATAGATCGACAGACCGGGTTCTATAGCCTTGGATGGCAACTTACAGCTGGAAAAAATCTGCCTTGATAGGTATATCATTGCCTAGCACGCAGAGGACATAACTGAATGTCTCTAGAACTTCGTTGTTGCTCACATGTTCGGCCCATGGTATTCTCAGCATCTTTCTGTAGAACTCTATTTCTGTTGTTTCAAGTCTCTTCTTCCTCTATGAAGTGATTGTTCAACATTTATTACCATGTGGGTAATATACTGATACTACACAGCAGTCCAGTGGCACCAGATATATTGTGTATTTAATCTGAACCTATATAACGGATATGTAGTGTACTAATCATGAACGATTTGGTGATTATATATATATATATATATATATATATATATATATATATATATATAATAATTTAGATAGCTTCTGATGAAACTGAAAGTACTTGGAAAAATAAAATTATTTGAAAGAGAATTTTCGTATTTTTCCTCACAACTTTTTTTCGGTTGCCAAGACATTGATCGGTTGACTTACTTGAAAGTACTAAATCAAAAATAAACATACATAGTATATCTAATTTATTTAACCAAACTGTTTGATTACCTATACCAATAACTAAATCTATCTATCTATCTATCTATCTATCTATCTATCTATTCATCTCTCTATATATATATATATATATATATATATATATATATATATATGAAGAAATATAGTTTTAAGGTGTGCTATATTTATGGGATAAAGTGCTCAATATCAGAGAGAGCGTATGTAAACATAAATATAAAAGTGAACATTGAAGTCAACACTCACAGTCGGCAGGATGTTTCAAGCTAGGCGTCTAGAATGAAACACCCTGTCACCTCTGAGTGTTAACTTCAATCATCATATATATATATATATATATATATATATATATATATATATATATATATATATATATATATATATATATATATGTGTGCAAGGGTATGTATGTATATGTATGTGGAAAGTGTGTGTATATGGATATAAGTGGATATATATGTATATATGTATATGTATATATGTGTATGTATATGTATATATGTATGTATGTATATATGTAGGCGTAATTATTTGTATATTATATGCGCAGTACTTATTAGAAAGCGCTCAGTATCAGAGATAGAGCTAACATGTTGAATCAGATATATGTATATGTGTATATGTATATATATATATATATATATACATGTGTGTGTGTGCGTGTATGTATGAGTATGTGTGTATTTGTGTGGATATGTGGTTATATGTGTATGTGTGTACATGGGTATATGTATGTGTGTATATGGGTACACGCCTATGCGTATGTATATACGTGTATATGTTATTGTGTATGTGTGTATTCGCATGTGTTTTTGAACTTAAAAATATAGGTCCTTGCTAGATTAGATAATCGTTATATTTAATGTTTATAATTGATTTGTAACCTGTAGTCGATATTAATTTTGTCAAATTTTTTCAATTACACAGCGGCCCTTTCAGTAAATGTCCTTCAATTTTAGTTTCTCCCGCCCCATCTCTCTCTCCCCCACCTCTTCTTTCCTTTTCTCTCCCTCCCAATTATTCTGATCTTTAACAATAGATCGTCTATGGTGTGTGTATGTCACCACGAAATGTATCTTTAATGTATTAGACATCCGACAACATTCATATTTACCCCTTCCTCTTAACTTTAAAAAAAAAACAAACAAACAAAAAAAAACCTCTCTGTTACGTTTTAATCTCCAACCTTCTCTCGTCTGTTACCCCTCTCTTTAACTCTAACATTCGTCCCACACTCTCATCCTTGCACTCTCTCTAAATTATATTTTTATTTCCGGAGTTTTTTTCTCTTTTCTTTTTGAAATTGTAGGTCTGATGAATTGGATCGTATTTACAATTCGAATGGAATAAATTATGACCATGGAATATTAGTGTTTAAGCCTTTTTATTATATCCTTACTCTGTCCTGGACATTGAGTTCTACCTGGATTCTATCCTCTCGGAATTTTTTATTAAAAAAATATACAGATATGTGTATGCATCTATATATATATATATATATTGCATATGTATGTGTATATTTACCACTAATATTAATCTCTCTCTCTCTCTCTCTCTCTCTCTCTATATATATATATATATATATATATATATATATATATATATATATATATATATATATCGTCGTTGTTTTTTAAAAATCATCAGGCACGAATTATTACATTTGAATATCAGGCATTTTACATTTAAAATACTGGGGTCTCATGAGAGGAAATGCTAAATTAAACGCAGATTAACAGCTCATAAAGATAAACTTAATTTAATATTGTGTAAATACAAAATGTAGCGTGTAGGTAGGGGTCAATTGTAAAAAAAATATGGAAGCTTAAAGTTTAAAATAGGAACGCCGGGTAACTCGTTAAGTTATTATAGACGTTAAAATAGTTAAAGGCAGGGAATCAATATGTAACCTAAAATATGGGAAGGGCTTGTGATATTTGGATAATATATTTATCTAGAATTAAAATATTTTAAGAGTTTTTTTTTGTGATTACAAGCTAATATGAGTTTATTTCGTTTATTAAGTAGATTTCGGTCATTAATATTTTTGAGGTTGAATCTTTTTTTCCAGCAGACACGATTGCATCGGTCGCCGCGACCGGAAAAATATTGTAGCTTTGGCCTCAAAGTTAGTTGTAATGGACAGATGTGAAATAAATTAAAAAATAAAAAAATAAATGATAGATAGATATCTAGATAGATAGACATGAACAGACTGTGGTAGATAGATAGATAGATAGATAGATAGATAGATAGATAATGTAGACTTTTTCAAGACAAAACGACATGAATTTATTAAAACAAAGTAATTAATAGTCGCAAAACAAAATGTCCTTAGCAACTGGAAGAATTTAGAAAACGCTATTATATTCATATTGTCAACTGAAAATTACGTCAAGTACTGTTGCGTGTGGAAATATTGTTTTTATGGCTGTGTTTACGGATTCAACTATTTTCTTTTGAATCCGTCAACACAACAATAAAATTCTTCCAGTTGCTAAGGACATTTTGTATTGTTATCATTACTTTGTTTTAATGAATTCATTTTCTTTTTTGTCTTGAAAAAGTTCACAATGGACGAAACACGTTGACTAATATTACAGTTTTCCTATTGTCTTTTAATATATATATATATATATATATATATATATATATATATATATATATATATATATATATATAACTACACTCGTCTCGGAAAACCTTCGGTTTCTTCATTTGCTAATGGTCAAATCAATCTCGAAGGAAAAAAAGGTTTTTAAAAAAAGAAAGAGCTATGAACATGAACGTCCGTCGAAAATAATCGTACAGTATACAGGTCCAAAGTCCAAAGAAAAAAAAAAAAAAACGATACGAGTAATCAACTAACTTAAAAGTTCTCAATACAAAAGTAGAGCAGACCTAGTCAAAACTAGTGAGCAGACAAAAAGTTAATAAAGTTACCTAAGCGGATCGTCAGAGAAAGCTGACGATCCGCTTAGGTGAAATATATAATATATATATATATATATATATATATATATATATATATATATATATATATATATATATGAATGTGACTGTGAATGTAACTTTATACTGATACAAATTATTAACACCTTACACCCCTGTTTATTTAAATAATTGCTCTAACTGTTACCATAGAAATTTTGACTTCGATAATGAATATGCTATGAAACCACGTAAATTTCAGAAATAAGTTATTCCAAAAAACATTTCGCTTGTAGATGGAACAGAGCTTACTTTAATTCAATTTAATTCAAATAATTATAGTGAATTTTTCGGCTACTGTTTTGAAACCTGAGAACTCTTATGTAGCGTGTTGGAATGATATTTTTAAATAAATAATTATATTTATGCTCTACTTTTGTATCGAGCACTATTTTTTAAAAATAATAACAAAAATACTAAAGAACTTTGGATTTTTTACCTAACGAGTTCTTTCCTATTTTCTATATATTTTTCTCACACACACACACACACACATATATATATATATATATATATATATATATATATATATATATATATATATATATATATATATATATATATATGAATTACACTTATGAATGTAAGTATGTATAGTTTAACTTAAGAAACGACTTTTTGCGAAAATATCCACTCTAATCATGAATAACTATTTTACATTAAGACATGGCTGCGTTCTTCACGCATGAATAAATTTACACCGTTTTTTGACTAACATAAGCTTCAGTATCTACAACTTATTATTTGCTCGTATCTACAACTTATTATTTGCTCGTAGAGAAAGCGACGTGAATAATGAATTTCGTGAAGTAGAACATCACAATGCGCAGAATCAGTAATCTGCAAAGTGCCAACCACAGGTTGTCTAATTCTTAAATAGGAAGCAAAATTTATTTGTAAAACTCATTTCAAAGGTATTAAATTTGAATGAAATATTTATCACGTCCTTCTATTTTATATTTAAATTATATATATATATATATATATATATATATATAATATATATATATATATATATATATATATATAATCATAGATAACTAGACTCGATTCGAAAAACCCTCGAATTTTTGATTTGCTAATAATCAAATCAATCTCGAGGGAAAAAAAGGTTTTAAAAAAAGAAAGAGCTACAAACATGAACTTCTGCCGACAAAGAAATTCATGAAACATAATGACCATAGACCATATACAATTCAACATGAAAAAAAAAGCAATACCAATCCAAACAGATAACTGAAATCTTTTATAAGATCAGCGTTCCGTTTAAAAATGATCACGTCGTCGTCACGTGGGCGATGTTATGAATATGTCCTGAAGATGGTCTATTATACCGAAACGTCCGACGTTGACATTAAACATTAAAACAGCATAATTCGCATATTAGGATTTTTGTTTGTTTTTTTTCTGTATATTTTTCTTCATACTGTTGGATCTATATCCATATATTTTGCTTACATATATATATATATATATATATATATATATATATATATATATATATATATATATATATATATATATATGTATGTATATATATATATATATATAGGGAGAGACAGAGTACTGTCATTTTCCAGATATATTTATGACTTAACAAACACACACACACACACACACATATATATATATATATATATATATATATATATATATATATATATGTGTGTGTGTGTGTGTGTGTGTGTGTGTGTGTGTGACTTTTTTTTTCGTACGCTATATCTCTGATATTGAGCACTATATGCCATAAATATAGCATACCTAAATCTATGATTCTTGGCCGTTACGGAATGCAGATTTAAAAATATCTATATATATTTGTTTATCGTAATGTTGGCGTAAATATATATTATACTGCGATTACAATTTTCTTTAAATTTAATAATCAGATTTTGCATGTAAAATAAATGTGATTTTGTTCTTTCTCTCTCTCTCTCACTATAGGTGCAATATATATATATATATATATATATATATATATATATATATATATACATCAAATCCTATTAACAGTATCCTGAAAAAAAATGGTTCTTTCGTTACTCATTGTACATCTACAAAACGGCTGTAGAACAGATCGGCTGAAATGCTGTGCTAAATTGGTAGATAGTTAAGAAGAAGGTGAAAGTAAGAATACATCAGAAAAGAAAATTAATCGATTCTTGTGGCGTATGGGACTGCGTATATGCAAACAAGGCAGAGAAATAAAGCTAATCAGTGGCCATGACGGAAAGCGACTTCGGTGGCTAGCGGAGCGTTAGAACCGGATCTTGTATCAATGGAAGAAAGTTACCTGGGCCTATGAATCACTTTCTCCTGATTGCATGTAACCAGTGCGTCATTTTTATAGATTATACGCATTCTTCTTATCATAATCATTTTACTGATTTAATATATATATATATATATATATATATATATATATATATATATATATATATATATATATATATTATAAAATATAGTTCTCTGGTATTCTATATTTGTGGGCTAATGTGCTCAATATCGGGATAGAGCGTCTGTATATATAAATCAATACCGAGCGGTCTTTCGTGCTAAGCGTGATAGGCCATGACGATTGCGTTGAAACACACTGTCGTCTCTGGGTTTTTTTCAATGTCAACCTTTATATATATATATATATATATATATATATATATATATATATATATATATATATATATATATATATGTGTGTGTGTGTGTGTGTGTGTGTCCACATTTATATATACATACGCTCTATCCCCGATATTGAGCACATTAGCCCACAAATATATAATACCAGAGAACTATATTTTTGAGGAGGGTCGTTTGGAAACCTTGTGGCATTCGGTGCACCAGGTCTCTGTATTCGTCCCTTCAAAAAGTGTGGATGGTCCTGCACGAGGCCTTCACCACTATAATCAAATCTCATGTGAAGGTTTCCTGAAACTGATCTGCTTGACCCATACGTCGAATCTCGACATGGACAGTCAATTATATATATATATATATATATATATATATATATATATATATATATATATATATATATATATATGTGGTGGGAGGTGGTGGCGTACATATTTATTTAATGAAAAAAATTTTTAATGCATATATTATACTCAAACTATAATAATATAAATAATAATTAGATTGTAAAAAATATTCAGTCTCAACTAAAATATTCGTTTATTATTCATTAAATTACAACACTTAGCATGCTCAATTATTTACCTCGATTTTCAGCTAGCCTGATGTATATTAATAATCGTTCTTAGATTTAAAAGTTCTGGAAAATTAAGGAGATTTTTGCTTGCTGGCAAATTGTCGTTGCAAAATAAAACCCTTCATTTGTCCTAGAGTCCAACAGAAGACGAAACGCGTCGACTAACATAAACTTTCATTTTCTCTCTCTCTCTCTCTCTCTCTCTCTCTCTCTCTCTATATATATATATATATATATATATATATATATATATATATATATATAAAAAGAAAAGACCAATATAGACCTCCATTGTAACCTTAAAGTGGTCTGTTTTCTTTAAATTATTAGCTCTAATTTACATTGATCTTTCAGGATTTCATCCTCCTTAGGACTTCCATACAGATTACCAGGTTTTTCGTAACTATATATATATATATATATATATATATATATATATATATATAGATATAGAGAGAGAGAGAGAGAGAGAGAGGTAATAATCTATTGGTATATAATCCAGACTGAATAATAATAATATATTAAATCTGGTCCACAAAGAGAGTTCAACGTATCTATTATACCAGAGTATATATAAATAAATAAATTATATAGATTAGAATTTCACTATATATATATATATATATATATATATATATATATATATATATGTAGTGTAATCCGGATATAAGAAAGTTGTCGGGACCGGAGAAGAAGTCTCTTATATCCGGGTTTGGTCTATTTTGGTACATTAACACAGGCTCTAATTTGGGACCAGAGAAAATCTATCTATATCCGGGTTTCTCTTTGTATCCGGGTTGCACTGTATATATATATATATATATATATATATATATATATATATATATATATATATATATATATATATATATATATATATATATATATATATATATATACATATATATATATATATATATATATATATATATATATATATATATATATATATATATATATAAATATATAAAATTCAAAATATCCCATTTGAATAGATTTTAACCTGCAAATTCATTGCAAGATTTTTCAACTTCGATGAGTTTATAAAAAAAAATAGTAGTTTAAAAATTTTAAATAAAAAGTAAAAAATTTTCAGACACGATTGTATTTATATTTCTATATATATATATATATATATATATATATATATATATATATATATATATATATAATCGGTGCTAATGGTGAGATAACCGTTTTTATTTTCGAATGTTTCTTTTATGTAAACGGTTATCTTAACATTACCACAATTCATACTAAGAATAACTTTTAAGTAATAAAGATCTGTCGAATTAAAAATAAAGACAAAATCCATTCCTTGCCTTAGAAATTGATTTGTTTTTATTTGGATGAAACTGAGCAGATATATCTATTTCAAGAATCAGAAGAAAAAAAATGTTTAACGGCAGCCGAGCTAAAAATGATCTACAATCTCTTGATAACTGAGGCAAGAATTATTTTCTTAATTTAAACTGGCATCATCCGTCCATGCATTGAATATTACTGTCATATCAGGTCTGGTGCATCTGCTATATATTTAGCGATACTTGTTAAAGTACAAAGAAGAATCTGCAATGTTATTGGTATTGACCTAGTATCTCTACTTTTGTCACTTTATCACCGGCGTAACTTGGCTTCCTGTGACTTTTCTATAAATATTCATGACAGTTGTTCTGGCGATTTTCCATTTTGGTATCTAGAATTTTTTGAATTTAAGGACAGTGCTAAATTGGTGGCAAGATTTCATGCTTTTACAATTGAAATGAGTAGCTGTAACCGTAAGTTCTATGCTAACAGTCTTTTTCCTCAAAATTCTCGCTTGTGGAACTGTTATGGTGTTGATTTGTGGTTAGTAAAGACAAACGCCAAATAACATGTAACAATAAAAAGGGGTTTATTAGGTTGGTAAGTAGGTACAGATATCGCCTGAGTAGTCTATAACTAGCTCAGTCAAGAACTTCTCGGTATTTATCATTTCACCCACGGGAAACGAATATGGCACAAGGCCGGTTTTATTGTGGGTTTCTCCGAGCCCGTAGGCTCGGCCAAAAAATAGCCTTTTTAAGCCGATTAGACGGGTTCAGGCCCTGTCTACCTCCCGGACGAAACCTTTGCCCCTTCGGCAAAGCCTCGTCCGGTTCCTCTCTGCTAACGCAGGGAGTTCGACAGACGTCGGAAGTCAGCCCAAAAAACTTCTCGGTATTTATCATTTCACCCACGGAAACGAATATGGCACAAGGCCGGTTTTAAAGCCAGGGTTTCTCCGAGCCTTGCGTAGGTTCCTCGGCCAAAAAAAGCCTTTGAAGCCGGTTAGACGGGTTCAGGCCCCACTACCCCCCGGACGAAACCTTGCCCTTCGGCAAAGCCTCGTCCGGTTTCCTCTCTCGCTAACGCAGGAGTTTCGACAGACGTCGGGTCAGCCAAAAAACTCTCGGTATTTATCATTTCACCCACGGGAAACGAATATGGCACAAGGCCGGTTTTATTGTGGGTTTCTCCGAGCCAGGCTCGGCCAAAAATAGCCTTTTTGAAGCCGATTAGACGGGTTCAGGCCCTATCTACCTCCCAGACGAAACCTTGCCCTTCGGCAAAGCCTCGTCCGGGTTCCTCTCTGCTAACGCAGGGAGTTCGACAGACGTCGGAAGTCAGCCCAAAAACTTCTCCGACTCTGTCTTTTGACATGCCACTATTTAAAGTCTTTGTTTGTAGACAAGTTCATCTTCAAGAGGGGTGGTAGGTTTCCTACACAACAGGAACGTTCTTCCGTCGTCTTGCTTTTCAGTTAATATGGATTTTCAAAAATTTATAATACAATGTAAATGTCTTGTTAATTCCTAGCGTAGTGTTATACATTTCAGTGTAATAATGTCTCTCCTTCATAGCAGTGGATGCTGAACAAATAAAGATGAAGAATCAGCATAAAGCGACAAAGTTGTCGTTCCACCAAGGAATAGAAAGGGTCTTTTAAGTAAACCAGGTACTACAAAGGAACGGATAATTACAATCAAAAATCTCTACTTCTGCCACTATATCACCAGCGTAACTTTGACTTTTCTATAAATATTCATGACAATTGTTTTGTCGAGCTTTCTTTTTGGCATCTAGCATTTCATGGACGGAGCAAGTAAGCAATGAGGTTATCTTAAAGAAATCTTACCAAAAGAGTCAGCAAAAAAGTCTTGGACACATAATGAGAAAGGATAGCTTGGAGAACATTTTACTCAAACAGGATATATATATATATATATATATATATATATATATATATATATATATATATATATATATATATATACTGACCTTTCCTGTCGAATTGATGTATGAGGTCAAGCAAATCAGTCTTCGACACTGAATGAGAAAGGACAGCTTGGAGAACCTGACTCAAACAGGATATATATATATATATATATATATATATATATATATATATATATATATATATATATATATATACTCGACCTTTCGCGTCGAATTGGACGTATGAAGTCAAGCAGATCAGTCTTGGACACATAATGAGAAAGGATCGCTTGAGAACCTGACTCAAACAGGATATATAACCTATGGGAGAGATATAGGAAATGGCATCAGGCCACCTACCTAACGAGAGTGCATGAATGAATGATGGAACAGGTGGTTCAGGAGACTTAGCAAAATGGAGAAACGCTACTAAGGGTCACAAGGAATAGGAAGCTGTGGAGAGCCATGATTGTCTGCGCCTTGAAAGGACACAATTCATAGAAGTCTTTATGACAGTTGTATTAATATGCATATACATTTTAAGAACAGTCCACCCGTTTTGCCCAGCAGAGAGAAGGATATTAGTCAAACAGTAAGTAAGGTAAATAAATTATGCCGTTTATGAAAAACATGCACACGGAGGCGCACGCGCACACGGACGCGGACGCGCACACGCACACAGAAGTGAATGCTGCATAATGGATTTCTTCAAAGAAGACAGCATTTTAGTTCACCGTTTTGTCCAGACACACAGACACAAGAAGACAAACACATGCAAGTGTCATGAGAAAGAGATGAAAATGATAAATATTAAACGCAGTTTAGTTCTGACACAAGGTTAGAAGTATAGAGACTTGTGAGGATTCAAGTCATTACTAATTATCCAAAAGACCTGCTTGATAACTACTACAAAAAGACGAATCATCCAGAGATAGATACAGAGAGATAGATACACAGAGAGAGAGAGAGAGAGAGAGAGAGAGAGGTGAGAGTGAGAGAGAGAGAAAGATGTGAGCAGACTGAAATAGATAAATTTGAACAGTCTGAGATAGCTAGATAGCTACCTAGCTAGATATCGGACTGAGATAGGTGGAAAGTCTCAGCTAGTTAGTTAGTTAGATAGATAGATAGATAGATAGATAATGTGAACAGTTTTAGATAGGTAGAGAGATATGTAGGTAGATTATCCAGAAGAGCTGCTTGATAACTATGACAAGACAAGGCGACCAGAGATAAGTAGATAGATAGATAGATAGATAGATAGATAGATAGATAGATAGATAGAGTTGTGAGTAGACTGAGGTAAGTAGATAAATGTGAACAGGTAAGAATTGAGCTAGCTAGCTAGATAGATAGCAGACTGAGATAGATAGGAGAAAGGTGTGAGCTAGATAGATAGATAGATGTGAACAGTCGTAGTGAGGTTGATAGATATGTAGGTAGATTATCCAGAAGAGCTGCTTGATAACTACAAGAAGACGAGAGAGAGAGAGAGAGAGAGAGAGAGAGAGAGATTTGAACAGGTTGAGGTAGCTAGCTAGCTATACAGATAGATAGCAGACTTAGGGGAAAAATCTGAACTAGATAGATAGATAGATGTGAACATTTTTAGATAGGTAGATAGATATGTTGGTAGATGAATAGGCCTGAACATAATGAGATAAATAGATGTGAAAAGTTAGCGACAGAAAGAAAGACAAATATATATATATATATATAGAGAGAGAGAGAGAGAAAGAGAGCGAGCTAATGTAGGAAGACCTGCATACTAGTCTGAAACAACAGCTACTTAAACTCCTGCTACGTGTACGAAAATTTATTTCGCCCTCCTATATAGTTAAGTCGTGTTGCACGTACCTGAATAATAAAGGACCGTTGGAGTAGAACGGGATATTAAAAGGCTGGATATCTCTTTTCCCGTAATTTTCGCAAAGGTACGCTCACCCAGACGTACAAGTGACTCATTGTCTTTTTCTGTTCTTATTAATTTTTGGTGATAAAAAAAAAAGTATTCTAGTTGATCGTTTCTTTACAGAGTGACAGACATACAGGATGATTGAAATGTAAATCGTTATTTTAAAATAATAATAAATTGTTCATTTCATTATTTACAATTTGATAAGGGAGGGGAACCAGATTTCGCTATCAGCTTCTTGAATCAATCAGGAATTGCAAAAATGAACTTCTTATAATCGCCCTTCAGGTTATTCAAAAATCTTGGTTTCCTGTAGCCAGCTTGTTCATTTAACCAACGTCAAATGCAAAAGTCAGTGTAAAGTAAGGACTACTAGCTGTCCACTTTTACGTAAAATAAGGAGTTACTTTTCAATCACCCTATATATATATATATATATATATATATATATATACTTGACTCGAATTGGACGTATGAGGGTCAAGCAGATCAGTTCCTAGGAACCAACAGCTAGCACATGAGATTTGATTATAGTGGTGAAGTTTTTGTGCAGAATCATCCACACTTTTTGAACGTCCGAAGACAGAGACTTACGTGCCAGAAAGTCCGAAGGTTTTGAATTCCGAAAGGTTTTGAATTCGAAGGTTTTAAATTCAGAGTTGTCCTTCTCTCCTAGACCAGATGTCATCGAAGGCTATAGACCCAGTCTGTCCTATAGCTGGGTATTAGCACGTAAGTGAATGTAATGGATTCGACTGTAATTAGAACTCGGCTCTGCGATTCCTCAATCCAAACCACTATACATCCAGTGTGCCTCCTGAATATATATATATATATATATATATATATATATATATATATATATAATATATATATATATATATATATATATATATATATATATGGGTATTGAGGATTTACCTTTGTCCAATTTACATTTCCCTTACCTTTCTTTGGGAAAGGTTTTTTGCTATGGTAAATAGCAGGACAGACTTTCTATAGCCTTTGATGAAAACTTATTTACTTTTGTTTTTATTCCTTTCTTAGTTTTTTGTTGGTTGTTTTCCCTTTTCGTTTTTATTGATTTTCTTTTTGGGTACCTTACAGGCTTTCTGTTGGTTGTAAAAATACTTTTGATTTTTCTTTTTGTTATATATCTATATCTATATCTATATATATATATATATATATATATATATATATATATATATAGAGAGAGAGAGAGAGAGAGAGAGAGAGAGAGGAAAGAATTATATCAAAAACGAGGAAAACGTTTAACTCTGCATACTTTCGGACTTTCGGACGAAAGGGTTCATAGAAAAAATTACACATTATCATACTTTTTTCCCCTAAAATCAAATACATATAATTATCTCATATATAATAATAATAATAATAATAATAATAATAATAATAATAATTCAACGAAATGCTTAAAAATCCATCTCTGTTATAAATTTGAATATATTTAAATAGTCATCGCTTCAAAATGGAGGTTTCGGTCTGAAGAGACGGATATTTAAATATATTCATGACTCATTATTATTATATTGCTCTGTTACTGATATTTAGCTCTCTTTGAATTAATGTCGTCCCTACCAATAATATATATATATATATATATATATATATATATATATATATATATATATATATATATATATATATATATTTTTTTTTCAATCTAGCCAAATTCATC
This sequence comes from Acanthosepion pharaonis, assembly GCA_903632075.3. Taxonomy (NCBI): domain Eukaryota; kingdom Metazoa; phylum Mollusca; class Cephalopoda; order Sepiida; family Sepiidae; genus Acanthosepion; species Acanthosepion pharaonis. The sequence continues at coordinate 1,444,532 of CAHIKZ030000209.1, read as the reverse complement.
TGTATTCTTTTTCTTTTTCTTTTTCTCTCCATCACCTTTGTTCCTCTCAGAAAATCTACCATGAATGTTGATAGATATTTCCGTCCCTCAATATTTACAAGAGGATAAATATATTGAAAATACTTTTATATTCAATGCGAATGAAAAGGATCATAAAATATTTAAAAAAAAAAAGTGATCTCCTTCCTGACAAACCCAACAAATAAAAAAAAAAATCTTATTTTACCCACAAACTCTTTCAGAACTACAACCGAAATGAATTTATCTAAACTCAACATAAAGTTTGTTGCGACTACATCTCAAACAATGAAAGAATTAATCAATGAAAAACAAAACAACAAGCCAAAATTTTTAGTAGTAATTTACTCTATAAAGTGCAGGAATTTCCCGAATGAATACTTTAAGAAACCTCAAGAAGTTTAACAAGAGACTATTTGAACACAAAAGGAATATTTAAAAAAAAAAAAATCTTGCAAAACGCATTGGTTGTTCACCGTAGCGAAGATGACAACACTTTTAACATAGGGAATTCTACTTTGATTAAAAGAGAAAATAATCCACTTCAGATACGGAATATATTTTGACCGTTATAGAGTTCGCGTAATCATCACCACCACGAGAACTTGATCTCGTCGAACGGTCGAAATATATTCCTCAATTGAAGATTGCAAGAACTGCATGAAACTTTGAGTCGGACAATCGACGTTCGATATTATGTATAGTCACTCATAATGGAGCTCTCCTTGCTACTGACTTCTTTCGCACAGTAAAACAGTTAAAATATCCCTTCCGAAGATAGCTTGCAGATAGATGCTCTGACTGATGCCAAATCGGTCGGGTTTCGATCTCCACTTGAAGCAATCAGATGTCTATCCACACTGATGAGTTGTGACACAGCAAAACAGTCTGTCTGTGGATGATTGTATGTGGGCACCTCGAGGTAGTGTAATGGTTAGCAAGCTTATCTCGCTAGAACGATTACGACTGTTTAGTGAGTTCGATTCTCACTGGGTGACTCCTACTTTTGGAAAATCTGTGTGTGTAAATGGAGAGTTTGTTTTACGGTATATCAACCTCAACGGGTCATTTAATGACAACTTATATTTTTCCTGGTAATATTTTTGTTTTGTCAAAAATCTATTTCTGTTAATATTTTTTTCCTAAAAAATGTATAGCTGGTAATATTATTTTTTCAAAAACGTATTGCTGGTAATTTTTTTTTTTTATTCAAAAATTTATTTCTGGTAATATTTTTTTACAAAGTATTTCTGGTATTAAAACCTATTTTTACAATTTTATAATGATTTTTACCTCAGTTTCGGGGTTAACTATGTGCTCATAGCCGTGACCCTTACAAGTACCACCACCCCGGGTCAGGGTGGACTTCGGAAAACCAGCAATTAAGAGGTAGTTCCACGCTCTTCAAAACCTCCTTATCAGAGGCCTTGCTGTTGGATGTAGTTCATCGGCCTTACCTGGACGCGGAAGTAGTTTATCGTCATACGCAGGACGTGTAGATGGAAAGAGATGAATTTATGGGACGCGTTTAAATGCGTTCATGTCATCAATTTAAAAGACCGATTACTGACTGAAAATTTCAACCTGATGTAAATAAAGTCCTAGTTAAATATTCTCTCATCTGTAACACCTATGCTAGCACGAGCGGAAAATGTATTCGTCCTAAGGCGGAGATACAAGGGTCGTGAAGAGAGAAAAATTAGATTACATCCACGGCTCGAAGTAATTTCCGAGAATCACTATCTCAAAGACCTAACACCAGAATACTGAACCTGACCATTATTATTTACACTATTCAAAATGTTCGGACTTTTGTCCTAATCTTTGTTGCCATATCTAAGACGTTTCGGCCGTTGTACACCCTGGCCTTCTTCAGGTGATTGGAATTTCGAACTGAACACTTTATTTTGTTCAACCCGGTAGATTGTTCTTGTTCCACGTGCCGTGCCTCTTCCGGATGTCTCAGTCATCTCCCGTTAATACTACTCTCCAAGTTTTATTCACCACTGCAGTGGCCAGGTATTGAACTCGCAACTGTTTTATTTACTGGGGGGGGCATGTGCTTTTGAGGACATTATTGTCGAAGCGAAAATTTTTCCAGTAACCCACCTAAGGCTAAGCCGGTACACATTTCAGCTTTCTGAAACTTAATGCATGCCTGCTTATATACCCGACTGAGAGAAACTCTCTGTCTCTCTTTCTTTCTCTCTTCCTCCTTTTCTTTCTCATCCATCAATAGTGCATACATGGGTGCAAAAGTAGGTATACATTAATGAAAAACAAAATGTTGCACAAAACGTATTGTACTGGTTATAGAAACATATCAATAATAAAAACATATGAATCCCTCAGATGTTTCAAACTGTTTGCCTCCGTCATTCGCACTCCTGCTTACCTACAAAACATTTATTATTAGTATTATTATTATTATTATTATTATTATTATTTATTTATTTATTTATTTAATCAAAAATAAAAATTATAATAAATACATTAATATAAAAACCATGAAAATAAAAATATTAAAAATGATTTAAATGAATTAAATAACTTCTAGTATTAAGTGAATCGTAGAACCACGATTATATAAAACTGGTATAATACTTATTATATATCTAATTTTTCAGCACTCAGGATAAAATAGTGTAAATATCAAATTATAATATATATTAAATGCATCGAGATTGTGCAAAAGTAGCTATACAGTAATAATAAAATAAAAAAAAACGTGCCCATAAAACGAATTTTATTGATTATAGAAACATATCAATAATAATGTCCTCCAGTTTCAAAATCCATTTACGCTCCTCGTCTGTTAAATTAACAGCCATCGTTTATTTACCAATTTACCTGCAAAACATTTATTATTATTATTTATTAAAAATAAAAATTACAATAAATGTATTATAATAAAAATTATGAAAATAAAAATGTTAAAAATGATTTTAATGAATTAAATGACTTCTAGTATTAAATGAATCCTACAACCACTATCATAATACTGGCAATAATACTTACTGTGTACCTATCTTTGCAGCCTCCTGTATATCCACATATATCGGTGCACATAAAAGTATAGAAAAAGAAAAAAAAAACTTATCGTAACCAGATGCTATCACGTCAGGATATTACGTTTTTGTCTGTTTTAGCAGATTTGGACACACACATCTACAGACACACAATCTTTCTTGCGTAGATTCATGTCGTAATGCTGGGCTTCATACATGATCGAAGAAAAAGTCGTTGCCTCGAAAAGATATAATATATATAACAGACAATTTTGTATGGGGTATTGCGTTTTTTTAAAAAAAACTTGTGCCAAAATAACATTTAAAGTGAATATTTTATCAGCATATGTATGCTGTTTTTAAAATCTATTTAACACCCGTAATGCAAAAACCGTCATTTGAAATGAAAGAAAAGTTTATAAAAAAATGTTAAGTTTGTTTGCACCGCAGACAATATTAGATAAAAAAATACGATTTACAATAATAACACTGATGACTACAGATCTTCAATGAAAATGATATTTCCAAGTTAATACTCTTATGACTGCTAATATTAATAGGATTACTAGATATCCTTGATATCCTTGATATCCTTGATGTATATAGTTAAGTAGACGAGTTAAATATCATTTGAATTGATTTTTCTTATCACAATCACATCGAACTCACTGTTTCTTCTTGCAAAACTTGAAGAGGAAAATAGATGTTCAATAATGATGATGATGATGATGATGATGATGATGATGATGATGATGGTGGTGGTGGTGGTGGTGGTGGTGTAAGTTGAGGAGGAGGAGATGGTGGTGATGAAGATCGTAGTTGAGACAAGCGTAAACCTGGTTGCGCTGCTGCTGTTGTTGCTGCTGCTATTACTAAAACCACTAGTACGACTACTAATATTACAAGTACTAAATGAAAGTTAGGGTCGTGCTTCTAATATTTAGCGCACCTGGAACCATATATAAACAAAAAACAAAACAAAAAAAAAAAACAAAAAAACAGGAGTGACGTTAGATTAATTGGATTTGTTGAAGGTATGTTGAATGATGGTCTAGATCTAGATAAGTGTTTTTTTTCTGAAAATCCTGAGAAGTCTGCTGTAAACTTTCACTTCAAAAGATAACCACCGATTCTCAGGTGCAAACAACCTAACGAATAATAATAACAACAACGACAACAACAACAGCAACAATAATAATAATAATAATAATAATAATGATAATAATAATAATAATGCTGGCGTATTAAGAGGACTGCTGTCGCTTGATCTTATTTGTCATTAGTTAAAACTGATATCTAATCCCAATAATAACATTAGTGTTTTCACTACAATTTCTAATTGAATTAACATTACTACTACTACTACTACTACTACTACTGCTACTACTACTACTACTACTACTACTATTTGTGGTGTTTCCTTTGATTTCTGTTCTATAATCATTTTCTTTCTCGTCATACATAGAGACCTAAGGTCAGAAATGGCATCGTGACATTTTTTACGAAACATTTTTGCAAAAAAATAAAAATAAAACGACCTGATATAACCCACATTTTACATAAAGCCCTTCGTAAGAAGTGAACTATACCTGTGTGAATATTTTTTTAAAAATTTCTTTAAGGCATGTACTGCCAGTAATCCCTTCAATGAGTCTATTAGGGTTTTTTCTCACATTACCCAGAGGTCACAACCGTAATTAAAAATATTGATGCTTTCGTGTGTCACATTTTTGAGATTTCCACTTCAAATTATTTTATTTTGATAGAATTATTTATTTATTTACTATTATTTTATTTAATTTTTTCAAGGATTTCTGTTGTATATACATTTCCATTCGGGTCTCAACTAGAGACCTCTGATCAGAAATGGGTTCATAACATTTCTCACTAATTATTTTTATTTAAAAAAAAAAACATAAAAAAAAAACACACACACACATTTTACACAGATAAAGCACTTCGTAATATGTGAGCTGTACTTGTGAGTGCAATTTTCTTTTTTGTATTTCTTTAATGCATGGACTTTCTTTTCAATTATTTCACCCCAAGCAAGGCGAAAATGCAACTGGAACGCAGGGGTTTACAGAGAGTGAACGCGAGAGAAAAGACTGGGTAAAAGTGCGGGGGGGGGGACGAGGAAAGGATAAAAACTGGACGGGTTTCATAAAGATAGAAAATGGCGATTGACGATGCATTTAAATTTCTGAAGGTTGTAGTTATCAGGAAAGCAAGTAAACGGAAGGGAGTTCCACAGGCGGGAAGTACAAGACTTGCTTCAATGAGTCTATAGGAACTTCTTCCAATCAATCTGAGGGCTTCGACTACAACTGGAATTATAGATGTCATCGTATGTCCCATTTTTTTATTATTATTATTATTTTATTTTCTTTGATTTCTGGCCTTTACACATTTCTTTCCGGGTCCCGCCCAGGGACCTAAGGTTAGAAATGGCGTCATGACACTTTCCACTGAGCAAAAAAAAAAAAAAAATAAAATAAAAATTACATAGATAAAGCCCTTCGTAAGGTGTGGGCTGTTTTTGTCAGAACAATTTTTTGTATCTCCTTGAGGCATGGACTTCCAGGAATCCCTTCAATTAGTCTACTGCAATCTTTTCCACCCAGTCCTAGGGCTCCAACTACAACAGGGATTGTTGATGTTCCCATATGCCACATTTTCGAGATTTCTATTTCAAGGTCCTTGTACTTTGATTATTATTATTATTATTATTATTATTATTATTATTATTATTATTATTATTGCTATATTCTTAATTGGAAAACTACTGAAAATTTTAAAATATTATTTAAAAATTTAGGTTAAAAAAGTTTTAATTAATTATTTAATTCTGCCTTTTTTTAGAAGCAATAAACTTTAATTAGCTTGTTACATTAGAAAAGTTGACTTGACGATATACCAATTATTGTTGGGTTACATAATGGAAAAGTTCAACTAGTGTACAGAGTCCCCTGTGGCCAGACTCGAACTTACGACATTGTTAAAATGTGCTCGGATATACAAGTCATGTTTACCCTGTAAGTTGCAGCTGCTATAATAACAACTACAGCAACAACGCTGCCGGATAACAATAGCATCAACTGATACTTATATGAATACACGTAAAAATCTGTTATCTATGCCAAACTTTGATAGGCTAAACTGATATTTATGATCGAAAAACAATAAATATCCAGTTTATAGTACGATTTAATCCGTGGGAGGGGGCACGGTGATGAATTTGTTGGGTTCTTTGAGAAGCCATGTTGTCACTAGATCTCTGCAAGAAACCAACAGATACGACCGATGCGCTCACTGAAGTAATACAAAACTAATAACAATAACAAAAACAGCTAAAAAGTTAAGAGATTTATTATCAGGACGCTTAAAGAATTTAAACTTCGAAGACAGACACAAGAGAAATATATGCATGGCAATCATTAATTAATTGTTGTTTTTACAATATCAAAGCTAAGAAAATGTACAGAAAAAATAATAAGATAATATAATTAACGCCGCTCTATTGTTACTACTACTACTACTGCCGCTACAACTATTACGGCAGGTTGGGTATTGGATAGCGACTCAGAATGCAAACTCGGAGACCAGAGTTCGGAATCCAGTCCGGTTCATTGAATTTACTTAAACGCGAATAGTTTTAGAAAAAGATCAGAAATCATGTTCTCTCTCCAGCTATTGGTTAAATGGTTAATTCTTTTTGAATTTGTAGGTCTGATGAATTGGATCGTATTTACGATTCCAATGGAATAAATTATGACCATGGAATATTAGTGTTTAAGCCTTTTTATTATATATATATATATATATATATATATATATATATATATATATATATATATATATATATATATATATCAATATATATATATATATATCCAACATATATATATATATATCCAACAACATATATATATATCCAACATATATATATATATATATATCAACATATATATATATATATATATATATCAATATATATATATATATA
>CAHIKZ030000209.1:1425000-1430000 GCA_903632075.3 Acanthosepion pharaonis | reverse complement strand
ATACACACAGAAACACAAAACATACACACACACATATATGTATGTGCGAGTAATATATATATCTATATCTATCTATCTATCTATCTATCTATCTATATATATATATATATATATGTATATGTTTATGTAAGTATACGTATGTTTGTATATGTGTACATATGTGCGTAATTTTTTCTAGAAAGTAAATAATAAATATATATATATGTGTGTGTGTGTGTGTGTGTGTGAAGTGATATAAAATGTATATATACTTTTACTTCCTTTCGCTGTTTATCTATCGATATATATATACGTTTGTATATAACCATCTATCTTTCTGTATATATATATATATATATATATATATATGTGTGTGTGCGTGCGTGTCTGTGTGTGTGTGTGTGCGTGTGTGTATATATATTTATATATGCATGTGTGAGTATGTGTGAGATTACAAATATTGTGATTGCAACTGGATGAATGTCATTACATGAAAAGTTAAATGATTTTATCTAAACTGATATTTGACTAAAATAAGTTGTAATTATCCCATTACTTGTAGTGAATAAAAGATTAAATAACCAACCAGCGGAAATCTACAGCATGATAAATCTGACTGATTTTACCAAACATTTTCCCAGTATTTATCCATATCTCGTAGACGGTTGACAACTTTCAAATATCTAGGAAAATCTGAAATAGGCGAGCGCTTTCTTTTTTTTTCATCTGGTCAATGTGCAAATTGAATTTGTTTTTGTCTTTTTTGCATATAACCAGAATAAACGTCAGTTTTCGCCTCAGCACCTTTCCATACAATATCGTCTTTTCATTCCAGCTCAGTATTTTCCTTCCATATTAAAATATCAGAACTAAACAAAATTCATTAAATGACATTGGTTTTTCTTTTTCAGTCTCTTCTCTTTTCATATTTTTCTACTATTATTAATCTCATTGTTCTATAGATTTTGAAATGACAATTCGGATTAAAATCTCATTCAGTCAGATTGTGCACTGTGGATATATCATAAAAATGCCAAATTGTTATTGTTATTTATTGGTTCTTACATCTTTACACACACAAAAAAACTCGTTTTGAGACGTTACAAGTAATAATAAGACAATTTACCTTTTCATTATTGTAAAATTATTACACGAGCGACAAGTTTGTAATCAACAATACGAAAATCCGTTATTGATGTTGACATCTCTGTTGTTTTCTTCACATCAAGCCAAAGTCAGATTATGTCTCCATATACACTGATACATTTTTTTCTTTTATGCAAGCCCAATTTTTTACATGAGGTTTTATTTAGAGGTTTTTTAAGAAAACACAAATTGATTTACGTTGCTTTCAGGACTGGTTGTAGGGAGCCATCAGTCCCGAATTTTTTTGATGAAATTGGGAACGAAACGAAAAAAGTAAATATAACTCGGTGATCTCAATCAATAAAATAGTTCTTCAAATGAGCTCAATTATTTTTGGAAAATCGCAATTGTCTTTAATTTTCAAACTAAATAATAAAACATTTTTTTATAAAAAAAATGCTTCTAAATCTGTAAGTCTATAGTTTTCACTATAGAAAATAATTGATTTTTTTAATCATTTCACCCCAAGGAAGGCAATAATGCAACTAATTGGTTCTTCTGTTTCAGGTACCGTGTTACCTCTTGTCGTAAGCGATCATGGCTCTCTACAATTCCCTGTCCCTTTCATAGCTCTTAATAAAAACTTTGCCTTTTGTTATTTCTCCCAAACCCTGTTCTACTATACATTTAGTCAAGCTTGGATGTTATTCAAGTATGTTATTCGATGTTTTCCTCTGTTCCTCATGTTTTCAATACGTCCTGTGAGTATCAGATTTTCCCCAAAACTCTCTCTTCATTATATGCCCTAGAAATGTCGGCTGTCTCTTCCTGATGTTAAATATAAGTTTCCTTTTTGTTTCCATTTTCTCTAGAACTCCGTCGCTGCTCTCATATTCGGTTCATGGTATCCTCAGCATGCTTCTGTAGAACCACATTTCTTTTGCTCCCAATCTGTTCTTGTCACACAGAGCGAACAGAGAATGAAAAGACTATAGTGAGAAGTGATGATACAATCGAAAAGTAAAATAATTCTTTTAAAATTCAAAACAATAAATGTTTACAAACCTGTTCATAATTTGAAAGGATTAAGATAAAAAAACACAAAAAAAAACCCCCAAAAACAATATAGACTGAGGAATCAACAGATTTATCCGCCACTTCAAGCATTTAATTACGATCCTCCATTTCTAGCATCTGATTTAGCTGTCATTTTTATTTGTATTTTATAGTGACGTACTTGTTTAGTGTTCATAAAAATTGAAAATAAAATTCTCTATAAGATTACACATGTATCCGTAGACGAACCCTGTATTATTTTCCTGATCAGCTCAGAGTAGAGTATCTCATACCTAACTCATCAACGGAAACTACGACATTTAAGTCCTTAAAAATGGTCTGAAGTGTTGTGCCTGATTTAGTCTTTCAACACGCTATTCTTTCTCTTCGTTACTACAGATATATTGCCAATATTAGCGATTGTTTGAACCAAAGTAAATTCGGGTTATCCGGCTGTCATATTTCAAGACTTGACTGCTATCCAGCCAAACTGACAAGTGCGTCTTTATAAAATTTCACATCCGACGAAAGGTAACGATTCATCCAAAGTAAAATACGGATCAAAGTAGAAGTGAAAAACGAGAAGCCATCTGTTTCTTAAAAGTATCCAACTAAAATAAATCAAATTAAACATATAAGGAAGATCCTAACTTGTTCCTTAAACAGAATTTATATGCTTGCTTATATATATATATATATATATATATATATATATATATATATATATATATATATATATATATATATATATATATATATATATATATATATATATATATATATATATATATATATATATATATATATTTATATATATATATATATATATATATATATATATATGTATATGTATATGGAGAAAATTACCTACACTATATATATGAACCAACAAACTCTCGTGGAGTGGATCATTAAGAGTTCGATTCTCACCTGATACACTAGACTAGTGAGCTTGTGCTAGAACTAAGCTAAAAAATTATTGTCAATATCTCATAATGTTATGGCAAATCATGGGTAGTGATTTGGATTAGCAATGGATTAATTATATACATAGACTTGAATCAAAGTCAAAACAAATTTAAGCTTAATGAATACCAATTGTATAAAAATAAAATTATCTTTGCATTAACACCGGATTTCACTTCCTTCAATGGGTACATCTATAAATGTTATATTGCATGTGTGTGCATGTATTGTAGTATATATATATATATATATATATATATATATATATATATATATATATATATATATATACCATTCTGTATTCAAAAATGTGGTTGGTTCTGCTTCAAAACCTTCACGACTATAATACAATGATATGTGAAGGTTATCTGGCTGTCGGTTCCTAAAATTCACGTGCTTGACCCTCATAAGTCGTAAAAGGGCCCCCGTTCGCGGCGGGTCAACAGTATATATATATATATATATATATATATACTCGACGTATGAGGGCCAAGCAGATCAGTTCCTGGAAATCGCCAGCCCGACACTAGCTCATGAGTTTGTATTATAGTGCCGAATCCATCCACACTTTTTGAAGGGCCGAATACAGAGATCTTTTGCCCTTCGTGCCACAAGGAACACAAACGGCCCTCCGCTGGTTTTGGAATCCAGAGTTATCCTTATCCTACGTTATAGAACCCGGTCTGTTCTGCTATTTACCTGCTGGAGGGAGAAGAAGAGGAATCATACCTTTCCCAAGGGTATTAGCACTTAAGAGAATGTAATAGATTCGACTGGAATTCGAACTCGGCTCTCCGATTCCTCAATCCAAGCCGCTAACCATTACTCCACTGTGTAATACATATGTATGCATGTATGTATGTATATATGTATGTATGTGTTTGTGTGTGTATGTGTGCATGCATGTGCGTGAGTTATTAGAATTTGTTATATCTACAGAAGAAAAGAATATCAGAGATAAGACATTTATCGAGAACAAAAGAAACGCCATTGAATACTGTAGTCGAGCTGTAAAACACACCGTATAAAATGCTGGTTTTTTCTACAGAGGGTAACACGGTTTCGATCCCTGTAGGAGAGCACATTTTATTTATTAAGCTTTCTCGAATATGCCGGTCTATATCACTGTTTAAAATAAGAACGGTTGTTTATTTCAAATACGAGTATCCCCTATAATAACGTTTGAAATATATATCTGTATATATTTTTCTTCTTATTGTTGTTATCCTATTTCCTTTCATTTCTGGTGTATACGCAGGGTCCCAACCAGAGACCTGAGGTCAGAAATGGCTTCACAACAGTTTCCAGTAAGCATTTGTTTTGAGGAAAAGTAAAAAAAGAAGCCACCTAATATCACACTTTTTATATAGATAAACCCTTCGTAAGGTGTGGGCTGTACTTGTGAGTAAAATCTTTTGTATTTCTCTAAGGCTTGTGCTACAAGAAATTCCTTTTAATGATTCTATGCGAATCTTTTCCAATCAATCTGAGGGCAACTGAAATTGTTGATATCCTATAGTGCCACAAGGTCCTTGTATTTTAATAGTTTTTGAAGATCTTCAAAGATAGATTGCATTCTGCATGAACTGCCACGTCATTATGAAGGTACAGTTTGTTTTTGTCGTTTCTGATCAGGATGTCTGAACGATTAGCTCTGACTGGTCTGTCTGTGTGTATTGCTAAGTTCCATAAAATTGTTACCGGTACTATCTCTGTAATCGGGTCTGGGTGGTCTTCATACCAATTTCTTTCAATTTCCTTTCCGTAAAAAGTTGCAGATTTTCATATGCAGATATTGGCCCCCTCTGTCATGCCGAGTTATATTCTGTGGTTGACAATATCTATCTGAACTTTTTCAAATCAACCAGCGGGCTTCCAATACAACCGGGATTATTGATGTCCTCATGTGCCAC
>CAHIKZ030000209.1:1392500-1420000 GCA_903632075.3 Acanthosepion pharaonis | reverse complement strand
AAGATCAATAACATTGCACATTCTTTGGATTTTAGCAAGAATCTCTAAATATATAGCAGTAGCATCTGACCATATATTGCAGCAATATTCAATGCATGAACGAATGATAAATTTATAAATATGTTAGATTAAGTAGAAAAAATTGTCTACCACGACACAATGTACTCTTACGAGAGTACATTGTGGACCTAGCAATTGATTCAATATAATCTTTTGACTTCCTGTCATCCGGATAAGAAATGATGAATCACTCATCTGGAGTTTAGCATCTGACATGTTGAGGCAAAGCAAATAAGTGCAATAAAGGTAAATAATTGTGCCATTAGCATAGATACTTACGTTAACGAATATATATATATATATATATATATATATATATATATATATATATATATATATATATATATATATATAATTAACGTGGGGTATCTATGCTGATGGCATAATTATTTATTATATGCTAATATATATATATATATATATTGAAACCTAGGTAGGTAGTACCTGGCTCATTAAAGGTTTATTTATACTACCTTTGCTCTACTACGCGTATTGAGCAATCTTCGTTTTTTAATTCTAGAGGATTAAAAGAAAAATAAATTAGATTATTCAGCTAAATATGGTTGAATATTTTGTGTGTGTACATATATATATATAGATAGATAGATAGATAGATAGATAGATAGATGTTGTTGCTTTTTTTTTTGTACCAGAAATTTAAGGTGTTGAACGATTTTTCCGGCCTGTTTTGAAGTTCCTGTTTTTCTACTTTTTTCCAAACAATTTTTCCTCGGTTGCCAATTAGTTTGAAAATTGTGCTATCTGGGATTTTTCACCCACCGGTTATATATATATATATATATATATATATATATATATATATATATATATATATATATATGTGTGTGTGTGTGTGTGTGTGTGTGTGTGTGTGTGTGTGTGTGTGTGCAGCATATCTTCATTCAAGTATGTTTGGTTGAATAATCTAAACATATGTAAATTCATTTTTATTTTACCCTTTCGAATTTACGGATCAATTTCTTAATGTTGGTAAAAAAAGTCATTAACGATTTTCTCATTCATTTTATCGTTTTAAAATATCATATATTATATCAGCAATATTTTAAATTAATTCAGTTGTAACTTTTAAATTTTTTTACAAATATAAATTAAGTTGCCTCCTTAGATAACTTTAATTTTTGCATTAACAAAGAGCGTTTCATGCGCATTTACAAAATTTCACAACTATCAATTACATTAATCTTTTTCTTAGCAATTCACCCCTGAAGGTGGTTTTGGATGAGTCTGAATGTACTTCTTGGGAAAATAAAAGGAAGTCTTTCTTAATGACTTTAATAACAACATTATGAAATTTATCCAAGAATTCTCGAGGATTAAAAGAAAAATAAATTAGATTATTCAGCTAAATAAGGTTGAATATTTTGTATATATATAGTATAACTATTTTCTTTTAAAAAGAGAAAAATATATTATACTCTATTATTTTTATCGAGCACTATATTTTTAATAAACATAATTGCTATGAACACCGGATTATAAAATTATAAAACTTTCTGTACTTTCTTATTATAATAACAGATAATAATAACAATAATAATAATAATAAGATACATTAGTAATATAATAATACTGTTAAGAATTTTATTATTCATATTGATAATATAGTAATAACAGTAATATTAATGTCGCGTCCGAATGTGAGAAAACTATATTAACTGAATGAACGTGGTTGAGTATTCACTTGTTTCTAGGTATGCATGTGGTAGTTTAACTCAATCCTTTTATTTAACAAATTAGGGTTATCTATAAGTTTTAGGATTACTAATGTTTTCGAAAGACATAAATTACATTTATCACCTTTTCCGCTGAAATGTTTGGCTTTTGCTACGTAATCTCAGATGATATATTTCTATTGCCGATTTTTATTTTCCAGCAACATTTAGAGAGGGCAGTGTTGTTGCTGTATTTAATATTACATAATGTCATTTGATGATGTTAGGAATATGACTTCCAATAGTTTTCATTTGAATCAAAATAGAATTTGATTTCAGTATCATGCTTGATGCTAGCTTTATATATATATATATATATATATATATATATATATATATATATATAAAGGTTTTGAAAAGTTCAGTGAATTGTTAATCTCAAAATCAAGTATGTATTACAATTCAAATAGGTTTATGGTAAGAATTTTTGCATAAATCAGAAAATGTGACACCGAAATCCGAAGGCGTGATGCAATTTTGAATGCTAACGTTCCTAAAGTTTACCAGCGTATTAAAAAAAAACGAACGTTAGAACAAAGTAAAGAGTATTTAATTCTTACGTAACATCAGTCCTGCGATATGGTGAAAAGGTGCCAGAGGCAAACAAAAATTGGATTCTACAGAAGGATGCTGATAATAACATTTTTTATTTTAATCATGTCATCCAACCAAGGCGATAATGCCACTAAGATGCAAGCGCTACTGCAAGTGAAAAGTTAATAAAAGAACAGCGTCAGTGAGCAGTAGATGACGATTGACTGATGTTGCATTTAAATGTTTGAAGATTGTAGATGGCAGGGAATCAAGAGTCTGGAAGATAGTACCATAACTGAGAAGGAAATTAAAAAAAATAGTATAGCTAGAACACACGGGTACGTCTAGCAAAGTCATCAGTGTAAATGTTTCACCGAGTTGCCAAACTAATAGGACGCTTAAATTCATACAGTTGAAAGCTCATCAGAAAAATTGCCGGGAAAATATTGATAGAAAAAACGGACAGAAGCCACGTCACGGCGGTGGGAAAATAACTAAAAACCAGATGCCAGGTCAGAATCGGTTACGTTATGGACGAATGGTAGATTTATAAATATGCAAGATAGATTCTGACAAGAAAATAAAACTGTCTGGCACGACGCAGTGAACCAACTTTTTACAGTAGACTTATCAATTCATCCAATGTAAGCACTCTACTTGGAAAACATGACCCCCAGAAAGAAGACGTAATGAGTTGATCCCTGCTGGTTAGCAGAAAAGTTCATGAATCGTGAGTAACGAGGAAGCTTTAAGAAATGTTTTAAATTAAAGCATGAAGGACATTTATTCTTAGCATCAGGAAGTTAGAATTGAAAATTATGGGATACAAAATGAAGAAAGTAGGCACGAAAACAGCAAGTTGCTTAATACGTTTTTAGAAGTGAAAACCTGATTATGAATTTTGGTTTATTTAGTATAAGTCGTAAATCAACTTTTAGAAGAAAATAGGATTCTAGCTGAAGAATAAGACAAGCCAATTTCCTTTTAGTAAGATTGATCTTATACACTTGTACACCAGGTGATGACCATCAACTCTGGCGGGGAGGAACGGTGTTATGATCAAATGTATTTTATAAAGAAAAGAAGACACTAGAAAATTAGTTCTCAATAAAAAGAAAGCTGAAATTAGAATTTAATAATTTATGTAATGAAAACAAATGAAAGAAAGAAATCAAGAAAGAAAAGAACCAAAAAGAAGGAACGGAAAGGAAAGAACAACAGAAAGAAAATAAAGAAAGAAATTGAAGAAGAAAGGAAAATTGATGTTAAATGAAGAAGACAGTGACGCAAGAAAAAAAGTTAAAAGAAAGAAAGAAAGAAAGAAAGAAAGAATGAAAGAAAGAAAGAAAGAAAGAAAGAAAGAAAGAAAAAAATTAAAGAATTAAGGAAAGGAGTGAGTTGAATTTGAATGCGTAAAGAAAGAAAAATGTAAAAAAAATTGGAATACAAATTAAAAGAAAATGTCGAATTAAAATTGAATGGAGAAGACGGTGAAGAAATTAGAAAAAGAAAACGACAGAAGCAAGAAAGAAAACTTGAAGAAAAAAGAAATCACAAAAAGAAGAAAAGAAATTAAAGGAGCGATGAAAATTTGAATTTAAAGAAATATAAAAGGAAAGAGTTAAATAAACAAAGAAAGAAAAGAAAATTAAAAGAAAAAGACAATTAGAAGTGTAATGGAGAAGGTGAAGAAATAAGGGGAAAAATCAAGAAAAAACTTGAATAAAAAAAGAAAGGAAGAGAGAAAGAAATAAATAGTTGAAGGAAAACTGAAGATCAATGAAAAAACGCGAAGAAACAAGGAAAAAAGAAAAAAGCGAGAGAGAAAACTAGACTAACAAAAAGAAACGATACGAAAAAAACAAAGACGGAAAAAACGAAAGAAATGATGAAATAAATAATGAAAGAAAGAAACATATAAGAGAAAGAAAACTGAAGTTGAATGAAAAGGACGGATAAGGAATAAGAGAAAAATAGAAAAGAACGAAGAAAAGAAGTAAATAAAAGCTAAAAAACATAATTTGAATTTCAATTCGTAAATAAAGTTGACTATATGAAGACATACAAAAAGAGAAGGCAAAATAAAAAAGAATTTTAAAACGAAAGAAAAAGGAGGAACGTTTAGCTTCTAAAACTTAAAAAAAAAAGATAAAATGAACGAAGGAAAATTAAAAAAAAATCATTGAAAGAATAAAAAACACCAAAATGAGATAAAATTATCCAGTAAAAAGAAAATTATTTCAATTCAGCATTTGCCGTGTCCCTTAAGAACGTGGGCAATTTCCCCTCTTTATAGCTCTTTGTCTTTTTTCCTAATTCTTGTTCTGTCGACAATTTGAATAAGCTCATTAGGTAGATTATACGCTGCTTGCCTCTATTCTCCTTGCTTGCAATATGTCATGTGTGTGTCAAATTTTCTAAGCCCTCTTTCCTCAGTATGTGTCTCCTTCTGATGCTATGTGTTGTTTTTTATATGTTCTAAAACTTCTTCCTCGCTCAATTGTTCAGTCCGTAGTAACATCAGCATCCTTCAGTAGAACGGCATTTCTATTGCCTCAAGTCTCTTCTTCATCTGTGAGGAGAATCTCAAAAACTACACGCCTGCATGCATAAAAAATAAACTAAAGATATATGAAAAGTTAATCATTCACTTTATTTGAACAAGATTTCTTGGAGCGCATTGTGTCTTGTTGCCTGCGATGGCAGCTGCAAGATTATGTTAAACAGAGGCGACAAGAAATATAACGAACTAGCTTAAAGGCCGCTCCATCTGGAGTCATTTAAGTTAGCTGCTGGAGAAGGCCATTGAGCCATCATCACAATAGGCAGAGTGGAGTAGATGCAATAGGCAACAATAAACTACTAGGAACTACAATAATTAAGAGGTAGTCCCACGATCCTCAGACCATCTCAATCAGAGGCCTTGCTTCCGGATGCATTTTATTGTTATAACAAGGACGTACGAGAAGTGCGGTTGGATAAACTGTTAGCATAGAACATACGGTTACACCTAGCAATTTAAACTGTAAAATGCTGAGACATAGCCGCCAATCTAGTACTAAGCGTAATTAAAGCGCCAACGAGAAAAGCTTGTCAGGAGATGAAGATATTTCTGCAAGAGGCACAAGGAAGCTACAATTGCGCCAGTTGGAAAGGGACTGAGAATGGGACGCCAGATAATGACCGATAAAATTGTAGATTCTTTTTTGGATTTTATCAAGCCTCGGTAAATATATAGCAGAAGCTCCATACCACATATGTCAGCAATATTCAATGCATAAACGAACAGTCGACATATAAATGTGTAAAATGGATTCTGTCAAGAAACATTGTCTAGCACAACGCAGTGACCAACTTTCGTAGCAGTAGAGATAGAATTATAGATAAGAACAGAATGATAGATAAATTGTGTATAAACATAAAGGACAGTAGGAAAACTATATTATTAACCAGCGTGTTTCGTCCAATGGGGACTTTTTCAAGGCAAAACAAAAACGAAATGAATTTATTAAAAACAAAGTAAATATTAACAACAAACGAAATGTCCTTAGCAACTAGAAGAATTTAGAAAACGCTATTGTATTCATATAGTCAACTGAAAATTACGTCAAGTACTGTTACGTGTAGAAATGTTGTTTTGATTTCTTGATACAGTTGTGTACGTTGGCTCGGGAGAGTAGTAATTCTGTTAGGAAAGGTGATATTTGTAAAAAACCTGGGCGTAGATTAATATTTGGATAAAATTCAATGGCGGCACTCTCGAGGATTTTCCTTGAGTGAGTTATTTTCTTTTTTTATGAGTGTAACATTTTTAAAATCAAAATTGTGGTTTTCCTAGATAGATAGATAGATAGATAGATAGACAGACAGAAATTACTTTGAGATAGAGATGCAAAGACTTATGTAGCTATGCAAAACAATTATAGATAAATAAGTAGATAGGCAGTAGGTAAATTTGAAAAATAAAACGAGACTGGTAGAGATATAGATAGATGGATAATATTAAATAAAGAAAATAGAGAGATATGAATGAACTGAGATAGATAGGTAGATAATTTTTTAAGCATTACACCACAAACAAGGAGGGAGTGTCACTATTAAAGAGGCGTGATAGAGGAAAGGAAAAAGAGAAGAACGGGGAATAGATCAAAGTATCTGGAGATGTGGACATTGCATTAGAATATTTGAAGATTATAGCTATCAGGGAAGCAAGTAAGAGGAAGGGAGTTCCACAGACGGGAAGTGCAAGACATGAAGCTATTGGAGTAGAAGAGACCGTTACATTTAACCGTTTCGGCAGTGAAAGAATGGGACTGAGATGCCAAGCTGGTAGCACGTTTAAATACATACAGTTTGGGAAGCAGCAAAAGTAGCTCGTCGGAGCATTTGCCGTAAAAGTATTTGTAGAAAAGATAGGGGAAAGCGACGGCACGTTTCTAAGAGAGCGACTGTAAACGAGATGCCAGATCAGGGCCAATCAAATTGCAAATCCCTCTCTGGATTTTGTCGAAGACCTTAAGACGAACAGCGGGGCTCTAGATAATCTATGGTAGCAGTATTCCATGCAAGGGCGAATGGTTGATTTACAGATTTGAAGGGTGGACTCGGGCTAGAAAAAAACTTTCTGGGGCGACACAGAGAACCAATTTTCCTTGCGGTTGATGAAGCTATTGATCCAATGTATTTGTTCCATCTCAGGTCAGTGGGCAGTGTGAGACCAACCAGTCGCAGAGAAGCGCTCTAGTGGAGTTGAGCATCAGACATTCTAATGGGAAGCAGGGAGGGTTCTCTGTCTGGCTAAAATATAGCAGTTTTATTTTTGAGTCATTAAAGTATGAAGAACTTTAACAGTTTACAGTTTTAAAAAAAACAACAAAAAAAAAAAACAGGGCCAGTATTGCTATATTTTTAACATCAATCGAAATGAATTGAAAATATTAAAACTGCCCAACCCGAACTCACATACGACTTCCCATACACAGATTTAAACAATGAACAAATAAAAAGTGAATTATTTAAACAAGAAATACAGAAGAATACAACTACATTTTTTGAAACTTTAGAAAATAGCCGAGATATAAATCCTGTCCATGATACTGAAAATAACATTGTTACATTGTCTTTCCACACGCAGAACCGAAAGTTAAAGAATAGAAAGAAAAGAAATCATAAGAGAAGATAAGGAGGCAATAAAATTATGCAAAGGGGAAATAACCAAGACACCCGACATATGTGCGCATACGCACACGTACACGGGTACACAAAAACACACGCATACAAACACGTCTGCACACAGACAGATGCACACACGCAAAGAAGCAAAAATAATCAACCTAGCAGAAATGAAAAGACTCATGAAATGTTTTTAAACAGAATATAAAAAATAACGAAAATGAGAAAATTGACAGACAATTGCTGATAATTCCCGACAAGTGGACGGAACAATTACATAAATGTTCTTATATATATATATATATATATATATATATATATATATATATATATATATATATATATATATATATGTGTGTGTGTGTGTGTGTGTGTATATAATATAGATACATACATATATATATATATATATATATATATATATATATATGTGTGTGTGTCCACTATTCCTATATATATATGTATATATGTCCACTATTCCTATATATATATATGTGTGTGTGTGTATCTACAATTCCTATATATATATATATATATATATATATATGTGTGTGTGTGTGTGTGTGTGTGTGTGTGTGTTCACTACATATACCTATATCTATCTATCTATCTATCTATAGATATGTACACTACTATATATATATATATATATATATATATATATATATATATATATATATATATATACATATAGGATAGCGGCTCAGATTGAGGAATCGGAGAGTCGAGTTTGAATTCAGTCGAATCCAGTTTGACCCTCATACGTCAAACACGACAGGAGATTCCACCATATATATATATATATATATATATATATATATATATATATATATATATATATATATATATATATATATGTGTGTGTGTTAGGTCGTTTCTATTTGTTGGTTTAAGGTTGACGTTTTAAATCTATATTAGTCTGAATTAAACAAGTATCAAGGAAATTTATCTTACTATTTGTTTCTTTTTTCACTGGTGAATTCAATTTTGTTTCAATTTTGTTTAGTTTACTTACAAGAACGGACAATTTAGTTTTGTGCGGTTTTATTAGTAAAGCGTCATCTACAGACTGCCTGTATGTAGAGTGTAATGATGCCTTAGGAGTATACCAGCGCAAAAGTAAATTACACTTTCTCCTAGGTAAACTCAACAAAAATTGGAACTGCAATTAAATTCACACGTAAATAAGACCAAAAGAAAAACCAAAAATAAACAACTCTTCTTGTCTCGCAATTCTATGAATTAAAATTAATACCGGTTTCAAATTAAAGGTCTGTCTAAAATCGACAAATAAAAAAGACCTCAAATAGTTTGCATACATACACATACACACGTTTTTTCTGCTCTTGATAGTTCTAAAAGTTACTTGATCAACCAATTAATCCCAAGTAAGGCAATAATGCCACTAAGACAAAGGGTTACTGACTGTGAAAGGATAAGAAAATAAAGAGGGGAGAGAACAATGCAAGAAGAGGAATCAAAAAGTATTAAATAACGATTGATGTTGCATTTAAAATTTGGAAGATCAAAGTTGGCTGGAAGGTAAGAATTCCGAACAGATTTCTACAATCGTGAAGTTCGTGAAAAGAAACTGTTAGCAAAGAACTTACGGCTACATTTAGCCATTTCAACTGTAAAATAATACGACATTGTTCCCAATCTAGTACTTCTCTTTATAAAGCCTAGATACCATAAGGCAATGTTCGTCAAGACAATTAACATGAAAATATTTTTAGAATAGGAACAGACCCGCTACATTACGCCGGTACGAAAGCGAATCAGGCCAACTCCGATAAACTTGCAGATTGTTCTATGGAATTTATCAAGTATTTTATCAAGAAATATATAGCAGTAACACCAGACCATAGGCTGCGGAATTATTCAATGCATGGACGAATGCTAGACTTATAAATATTTATGATAGATTCTGTCGAGAAGAACATTCTACCACGTCACAATGAACTAACATTCGTAGCAGCAGACTTAGCAACTGATTAAATATAATATTTGCCCTTCATATCAACATAAAAACGTTATCCCGAGAAGTCGCAAGGAGTCACTTGGGGGTTAGCATCAGTCATGCCGATGGAAGTTTTCTTGATGATTAAGACAAAACTGTTTTTTTGTAAAAAAAAAAAAAATCACATGCCCGTATACGCTAGAGTTCAAAAGTTTAATACCACCCCCAGAATTAGCAAAGGCTGAACTTGGCAGAAAAGTGAAAAAAAATAAAAATAAAAGTAATAAAAAGGTCTCTTAGAATTATCAAACTAATAATTTGAGAAACTTTTGCAAAGAATGGCAAAATTTTGTGTTGCAGCAATCAAGGCAAAAAGAGGATATTTTGACGAGAGCAAAAATTAATCATAAATGCTTTTTTTTTTTGTTTCTTGTCATATTAAAATTTCTAATACAAAAATCATGTCTCACTTTTTTCAACCATATATAATAATTTTCTCTGATTTAATGTACAAAATAACTATTTTGGGGCTATTAAGAAAAACAAAAAAAAACTTGCCATTTTTGGGCCATTTTAAAAACCTTTGAACTGTAGTGGATATGTATAGCCATTGTATCACATGTTTTATATTTATTTGATAAAATTTAATGACGCGGATAGAGATATTGTAGATATAAAACCGTGTGACCGTTATTTTCTATGTCCAAACATTCTCCTACTCCCTCGCTCTCTTTCTCACTATTGCCACACACACACACACACACACACACACACACACACATATATATATATATATATATATATATATATATATAAGTGTGTGTGTGTGTTGTGTGTATATATATATATATGTGTTTGTATATATATATATATATATATATATATATATATGCAAATTGTAGTGATTGATTTTTTTTATATAATTTACCATGTGTTCATATAATTTTTTTCTTCTCAGGACAAATTATACCAAAATTGTCCGAATGTTTATCAAGCGTTTTCGGCTATACTTTTAGCCATTATCAAAGATGAATTTTATTTTACTTTTAAATGAATATATGACTTCTTTTATGCATTCATCTAGAGTTATAGGAATGTTTTATTTTCAAAACATGGTCAGCATATTGTGGCCGTGTTCATATTATTGAGTGTTTTTTTTTCTTTTTAATTAATAATGGTTTGGTTATTTTTAGTCTTTTTTTTTACATGTGGATGAGGCTATTATATTTCTATTATCAACAAGTATGTTACGGACAGAGCTTCTTAGGTCTTCATGTGTATTTAAATGAGACCTAATTGAGCTATGATCAGAGAGATATAACGTGAGTCTTCATGCTAAACATGTTGTAGTATAACAATATAATTATTTACAAATTTGGATAGGTCAGAAACACATTTGCTTATAGGATACATAAATTTGTAATTAATATTGGGTGCCTTTAATGTAGATCTTGCAGGTGAATTTTTAAGTCTGACGACGAGGTTAGTCGTTTTAACAGTTTTCTAATAAATAATTTAATTTCTTTTGTTTTTGTCGACTGGAGTTGTGTATGTCTTTAAGATTTTTCTAAGTGAAGATTTCTCTTGTAGTTTGTTTTTTTTTGGGTTTTTTTTAAGCATTTCACCCCTAGCAAGGCGGGAAGCCACTAGCACGCAAGGGGGTACAGAGGATTTAGAGCGAGAGCAGATAGGAATGATAGAGGAAAAGATGAGGAGAAAGATTGTGGATAGATCAAGGCAACTGGAGATGTCCATTGACATTACATTTCAATAGTTGGAGATTATAGCAGTCAGGGAAACGGGAATAGGGAAGGGAGGTCCACAGGCGAGAGGTGCGAGACATAAAGCTATTGGAGTAGAAGAGGCGGCTACATTTAACAGTTTTAACAGTGAAAAGGAGAGAGCGGGATGCCAGCCCCGTAGAACGCTTGAATTCGTGAAGTCTGGGAGGGAACCAGCGAAAGCAGCTCATCGGAGCAATTACCATGAAAGTATTTGTAAAAAAGACAGAGAGAGGCGACGGCACGTCTGTGAGAGAGCGACTGCAGACGAGATGTAAGATCAGGGCCAATTATATTGTATATCCGTCACTGGATCTTATCAAGAACACCGAGGCAAACAGAAGGGGTCTATGCATGTGATTTTATAGTTACTATGCATCTGATTTTTGTAGAAAATATTAATATTAATGCTTTTTTTGTGTATGTTTTGTGTCACTATTAGTTACCTTAGATAGAAAAAAGTCTAATATGGTAATCTATAAGACTGTTTGGAAAACCGTTATTAACTAGCGTTTGTTTCACTTTATTAAGTTCTTCAAAAAAAGCGGAGGAGAGGTTGGATTCTCGTGCGCTCTCATAAGGAATTTTTTAATAAACCTATTTTATATCTTATAGGACATTGGGTATTAAAATTAAAATGGCAAGTTTATATAACGAAGTAGTGAATGTATTATTACTAGACTCACAAAAACATCCAAGAATAATAGTTTATTTTTTGGCTAGTTCATAAGTAAAGTTAAAGACGTAATTTTTTCGAATGTAATTTTGAGATTATGCATTGTTCTCAACTAATATGAAAAATATCATTTATATAGCGAACCTATATTTTCGGTTTAGTAAGATTTAAAACCCTTGTTTTCTACGTTGGGCATCTAATATAGAATCACGGACTGAGAGGATTTCAAATACTTACACAATCAATTATTATTATTATTATTATTATTATATATATATATATATATATATATATATATATATATATATATATATATAAAAGAAAGAACAGCAAGATATATAATCCGGTGTTCTTATAGATATTTTTATTTTTACAAAATAGTGCTCAATGTAAATTTACAGAGCATTAATATTATAAATTAATTGATTTAAAATATGTTTTTTTTCGCTACACAGTTCTAACCACGTTTCAAAATGGAAGCTAAACATACGAATTTAATTTTGTGATTAAATTAAAACATTAGTTCCATTTCATCCTCAAAGCGAATTTTGGAGTAACTTTTAAAATTACTGGGTTTTAAATACACAGCTAAAACAAAATTCATGTTTCCAAGGTTAGAGATAAATCTATTTTTCTAGACAGGGGTGGCTGGGTTTTCAATATGTCTATAATTTAATGTATCAGTTATTGCTACGTTTGGATCGTGGGAAGAGATGCATTTTTCAATGAAATCTAACTTCCGTTAAAGCCTGTCGTCTAGATTTTTTAAAATTATATTGTTAACGGCTAAAATTCTTACGGCCTTTTTTTATTTTTTTTTCGTATATTTAAAGTATATTATGATTTTTTAAAATTTTATATTTAAATATTTCTAAAGTAAAATTTTTCATTACACCGATTTAGTAGACTTTATTTATTTATTTAATTATATATATATATATATATATATATATATATATATATATATATATGAAAGCCGGATGATACATCAAAGCAGGATGTAATGCCTGGAAGAGGGAAACCAAGAGTAAATGCAGGTACAAACCCTGGTAAAGCGAGGGAGGTGCAGGGCCAAAATGCAACCACAGAGCTCAGTCTCTCCAAACTACAGTTCCTCTAACTCAGGGGTCGGAGTATCGAAAGAACATAAAGTAACCCCCAGCGAACAACAAGGGGTGGGGGCTGGCAGGATTTCGACACTGACATTTACGAAAGACTCCATTCAGCTACAAAGAGAGACGAAGATACACGGCTAAAGTTCATGACGACACTTTTCATGGCGCATGGCGTCAGCGAGATTTGGTTGCGTCGATCCCTGTCAGGCAAGGACACCCTACATTACCATCCGTAGGGCGGACTGAATTAAAGAATTAAAGAAAGAAATAAAATACCATAAGGAACTTTTTAAAAGGACAAATATAGAGAAGCGTCAAACCTTAAGGAGCTCCGAGGAATGCTCAGATGGAAATGAAAAACCATCCGGCGAGCTGAGTGGCATAGGAGAAGAAAAGAAATATAAAAAAATGCGAGCAAATTTCCTGTCCAACCCTTCTGATTTTGCAAGAATATTGCTAGGAGATAAACGCAATGCGAAATTGTAGGCATCGGAGGAAGAAATTAACAAGTAGGAAGAAATTAACCTTCAAAACTCCATGAGTGACCTTGCAAAAGAGCAAGAACTGGGTATAAATTCCCGTTTGATATCTCAAGAGCCACCAGTGTTTCAATTTGACGCCTACTTGCCCACCTGGAAAGTTGTGAGGGCAACCAGATTTGCCTCAGCAATAGGACCGAGCGGGCTACCTTACATCGTGTACAAGCGGCGTACGGGAATTCTCCAAAAGTTATGGAAAATAATAAGAGTCCTATGGAGGAGAGGCAGGATCATGGATCAGTGGATATTCGAAGGAAGAAGGATCAAATTCGATGGACCAATTTCGCTTCATTTCTCTGTTGAACACCGAGAATAAGATCATTCTCGGGTTGTTATCAAGACGCCTTTCGAACTTCATTCTTAGAAATCACGACATTGGCTCATCGGTCCAGAAAGGCGGGGTTGCCGGTATGCGAGGTTGATTTGACCATACACGTGTTCTGTCACAGCTCCTGAGAGTGACAAGGGAAAAGCAAAGGTGACCTGATTTTATTGTGGTTGGATCTCGACAACGCCTACGGGTTCATGCCAGACAAAATGGTGAAAGAAAACTTAAAGAAACATCACGCGCTTCATCAATATGCGATCTCATAATCAAATACTACGATAAATTCCGGTTCAGGTTCAACGGCGTCGGAATGGTAGGCACTGTAAAAGAGTTGCATCATGTTTGCTGTCCTCTTTC
This sequence comes from Acanthosepion pharaonis, assembly GCA_903632075.3. Taxonomy (NCBI): domain Eukaryota; kingdom Metazoa; phylum Mollusca; class Cephalopoda; order Sepiida; family Sepiidae; genus Acanthosepion; species Acanthosepion pharaonis. The sequence continues at coordinate 1,405,745 of CAHIKZ030000209.1, read as the reverse complement.
CATTCGCCATTGCTGGTTAAAGCAGCTGAGGTGGTAAGCCGTGGTCAGTTTGTTAAGGTCAGTAGTCGGTCAGCCCCAATAACGGCTTACACGGACGATTTAACAGTGACAACGTCATATCTCACGGGAGACAGATGCTTTTGAGGGGTTTGAAGAAAATATGACTAGGGCTAGAATAAATTTCAAGCCAGCAATATCTAGATCCCTAGTATGGAAAAAAGGTAAGGTCATCGAGAATGCCCGACTTACAATCGTAGGAGCGAAAATCGCTACCCTGAGTGAAAAGAGCTTGGGCAAGACTTTCAACAGTATGAAGGAAACAGCCGCGATATAAATGACATTGAGGAGGGGCTGGCCAAGATCGACAAATCAGGCTTGCCTGTACGGCCCAAGGAATGGCTTTTCCAGTATGTAATGTTGGCCCAGGTACTGCGGCCATTTACCGTCTATGATGCTAACATTTTGTAATTAAGTTATGGATTGTATCTTGGATTTAAGAGCGTCTACCGTAAACTTAATGACTCATAAACGAAAGATTTGCGGATAAATGTTTATATGGATTTTTCTCCTTATTTTGGTGTGAAGAAGCCTCCTTCTGTAAAAGTATTTTTGTTACACCCTGTATGTATGTATACATACATACATACAAGGGCTGGGCATGTGGTTTCTGTCAGCACATACTTTTTTTTAAAGGCTGGCTGGGTGAATAAGGCGAAGTCACATAAAGAAAAAAAATACCCTTGACATTGCCCGGACACAGAGTGTCATTGCCTGCACACTGTGTGACAAGGTATGCACAATCTGGTCCGGAATAAAAAGTCCCATGGTGGTGCACAGGAATCAGACACAGCACTGTGAATCCATCAAGGTTGTGACAAGCGTCTTGTCCCTCTGTGACTTCTGTAAGTCATGCAAGCACACAGCCGGCCTGGCAAGTCCCATTCGGGGTCACGCATGAAAGAGGTGCGAGGTGGGGAGCAAACGTGAGTAGGCGGATCATCTTCATCATATGTGTGTGTGTGTGTGTGTGTGTGTGTGTGTGTGTGTGGTATCACCCAGAATCTTAACGTGTTTAAGTATAAATCCTCCATCGCTTATTAGTAATATTGGACACCTGTAGTACAAAAACTATTTACTGTGAATCCCAGGAAAACACACTTGGGGCTCGTAGAAGAAACGCCGCATAGTAGTAACTGATATGAAAGTACAAACTCCAATCACAGACCCCTTCCCCCGGGATAAGATACCTTACGCCTCCACCAGTCGGTAACACAAACCAATTCTCATTAATAAGGTCTCTACCATAGGAGGACTGACATTGAAAATACATTTAAAACAAAGTTCCGGAAAATTATATACAACACTTTTATAAACATTGACGAATAACAAATGCATATATCACTTCGGTTCCTCACGGAGCCACATCTACACCGACTGCATAGATGTGCACCCTATACGCAAAAACTTTATGGTAACCCAGAGCTTCATGCTATAAATTCTGCAGATCGACAGCTAGTGCCAACATTGCCACCACATGTGTCAACTGGATTTGTCTGTTTTTTTTAGGCATCTCCAATCTGGATCTGTTCTAAGCGCGATGTTGATGGGCGAAAAGATCGACATCCGTCTATTAGCCTGGTTGTCCGCGCTTTGAAACGTTCTACTCACTCATACGCCTTTCGTTGAATTATAGAGGGTGCATCATACTGCCCAAATCTCCGCAGGTTTGGTACCCTCTTCCCCACTCCCAAAAAATAGCGCAAACGGTGCGTTGTATTCGTTATGCAATCACTGAGTGGCGCGTCTGTACATCTGACTACCGCGATCCATGGACGATGGAATGGTGCAGGCGGTTAGCTTCCATTTATCACGTGGACATGCTTGGCGTTGCGCGTCAGCAACTGATTGTTTTTACGGCCTAATTTCAAAATTGTCTACTATACTAGTATACTTAATATATGTCGTATATATATATATATATATATATATATATATATATATATATATATATGATTAAGAAAGACAAGAGGAAAGAAAAACTATACTTATTCGATGCTTTTCTAAACGCGTCGGCTAAATAGTTTTCTTTTTTATTCATTTCTTTCTTCTACAGATCTAATTTAAGAATATTGACACACACACACAAACATACATATATATATATATATATATATGTGTGTGTGTGTGTGTGTATCTGTGTAGACACATAGCATATTGAACATTTTTATTGCTACTGAGGACGAAATCAAATTGAATCTCTGACATTTGATCTAAACAACTTGGTGACATGTACTACTTCAGACTTTGCTGTCATTGTTCGCACACTGAACTATGACACTTTGGGATTTCGACAACAATATCTTATGATCTTCAATTTTTGGTGCATATATTACAATACATGATCATGTGTTCATAATCAACCAATCAGAATGCATTTTAACAGAGAGCAATCTGAGCCACGTTTTTCTGCATAATATGGAAAGAATTCTCCAAGTTCGATCCGAATCAGGTCATAGCGTAGCCACACATTCCTCCACCTTCATTTAAATTTTGAAATCATAGAACGGTGAAATCTGTAATGCTACTCTAAATAAATATCCTAAAATGCTCAAGTTGCATTTTCGAGTCTTTTCAGAAATATATTTTACTCGTGATATAAATACATATATATATATATATATATATATATATATATATATATATATATATATATATATATATATACAAATGTTTGGAGGTACAAAATTTATATATAGTTTTAAAAACAAGGAATGCATTGATTTTAATTTTAAAAGTCTCTAGGGCCCTTTCAGCCAAAAAGAGGGGGAAACACACTAAAATAACAAACAAGTATATAGACTTGGTAAGATAGATAGAATATGCTATCTTCCTCAACATTTAGTTGAGAATATAGCCTGCGCCAAGTTGTTTAAAAAAGAGTGATTTAAAATTATTCATACAGCCGATTCCAACAATCATTTGAAGATTTTGGAATCGGTCTGCATAGGATTAAGGAAACCTTCTCTCTGCCGGCAGAAAGTATTTGTAAAGCCTCTTAATCTGTTGGGGGATATTTTATTTTAACTGTCCCTCGATAATTTATTTACGCGATTATTTCCCCTCACCTCGTTACAGTATATATACTTGTTTGTTAGTGTGTCTCCCCCTCTTTTTGCTCTTCATTATCGTTAATATTCTTTTCGCTGATCCAACGATTGTCTCCTGATGAGATGTTGGCTGAAAGGCCCTAGAGACTTTTAAAATTAAAATCAATGCTTTCCTTGTTTTTAAAATTATATATCTATCTATCTATCTATATATATATATATATATATATATATATATATATAGATAGATAGATAGATAGATAGATAGATATGACAAAATATAGTTTTTTGGTATGCTATATTTATCGGTTAAAGTGCCCAGTGTCAGAAATAAAGCGATTTTGTTTAACATGAAACAGACTGTCGCCTCAATGTATATATATATATATATATATATATATATATATATATATATATATATATATATATGAATGCAGTCTTTCGTTTTAAATTTTTTATGACTTAGTAAATGTTATGACACAAATCACCTTTTTCGGCAAGAATAAATTGATGATTGTCTGTAAGTTATTATAACTGCAACGTCTGTTAATAGAATAAACAGAATTATATTACGCTGACGATTGGATATTTATCTGCGAAACATGATTGTCGGAAGGTAAGTAACTAAATCTTTTATTTCTCTATTCAATGCATACATACATATATATATATGTAAAAAATTCTCAGAATTAATAAGTAGAAAAATACAATATTTATGAAGAAAAAGACAATAAGTAAACTGTATGTAGTTTTAGCCGTCATGTTTCGTTTAATGTGAACTTTTTCTAGGCAAAAAATGAAATTAATTCATTGAAACAAAGTATCTATAAACACGAAACAAAATATCGTTAGTAACTAGAAGAATTTAGAAACACTATTATATATTCACTGGATCAACTGATAAATCTCGTCATTTATCTTATATTTTTTTAATGAATTTTTTCCCATATTGTAATATTGTTTGTATTGTTGTATTGACGGATTCAACCATTTTCTTTTGATTTCTTGATATATTTGTTGTGTACGTTGGCTTGAAAGAGTAGTAATTCTGTTAGGAAAGGTGATATTGGGAAAAACCTGGGCATAGATTAATATTTGGATAATATTCAATGGCGGCACTCTCATGAATTTGTATTTGGTCATGTACAACCAGTGCATTTGTTGAATAGTTATTTATAAGGTCTATTTTGTGTTCAGATGCGTTTTTACAACATGCAAAAAACGCATGAGCTACAAATGAACCTAAGATGATTGGAATTCAGATGACATTCTACGGGTGACATGTTGTCAGTAAATAATTTGTTACATTCTACAAGTTTGCTGATTTTACGCATAAAGTATTCGTAGATGAATTATGTTAATAAAACATGAGGGAAAAATCAAAGAAGTATTGATGAGGGAAAGAGAAGCACATTTGTAATCGAGTTTATTTTTCTCAGCGTACACAGCTATATTAATTTACTTGAGATATTCATTCACTGTTGTGTGCTTCATTCATTTCTCCACTGTGATATATACATATATCATTGCTATCAACTACATTTTACTGACAGTGCGTATTTGAGCTTTACCATGCCATATGTGTATACGTAGCTGAAACAGTAGTGACGATCCTAACTAAAAGTTTTGTTTCCCAGGAAAAAAAAATTGAATGTATAATAATATCTAAACCTATCGAGAGGGGAATTTTGCATAAAAATACTTTCGATAATCTCGATGCGTTGCGTATTTCCATGGTTCTAAATAAATATTGATTTGATGCCTACACAAATCCGCATAGCCACTAAAATAATACATATCGAGATAATTGTCCTTTCGATTAATATTCATTCAAGATATATATATATATATATATATATATATATATATATATATATATATATATATATATACAAATACAAAGAATAAAAAAGCTATAGCTTAAAATAGGCTAAAAAAATAAGATATAAAATAAAATGAAAAGCTCAATGCCAAAATCAAGAGCGCCAAAATATAATATAATTATATTATCAATACCAGAATCCATTCCTCAGAGTTGCATGCAATGGCAATTATGAAGCGGAGCTTGTGAGTTTTAAACTGAGGATTGTCATTATATGTAACTCTAAGGAACGCCTTTTGGTGTCGATATATATATATATATATATATATATATATATATATATATATATATATATATATATATATATATATATTTTGTATGTGTGTGTGTGTGTAAAGCATAAAACCCAACACTTAGTAGTATCAATTATGAGCACATCCACCACGTGCCATGTTTTGACAAAAAAACATTTCAGTCACTATAGATATACATATGAAAATTTACATATTCAGTTAAAAAAAATCATCCTTAACAAGGTCTAAGAGAACAAACAAGAACACTCGAACATTTGCACATTTTTTACACACTTTATGTCCAGAAAAGAAAATGCTTTTCAGTTGCTTTTAATAAAAGTTTCATAAAAGAGGGATTACCGCCCAAATACACAACATATATAATATATAATAAATGCGAATGTCAGTGTGTCATACTTTTGCAACATTACTCCTAGAGGTCGTAGCCCAACATGCCATACCATTTTGAAAACTGGTCGAATCCGTGAGCAAAGTAATAAAAAGAAATCCTGGTCAGATCTAGACCCACAATCCTGAAATTTGTGATTTCTGAGTTTTTCCGCGATTTTTACTTGATTTTCTTTGCGACATATTTTCTTGTACGATAACAATTTTTATAACTCGAAAATAAATTTGGGAATAATCGAAATTAATTGCGAAATGCAGGGAAAATCACCTATGAAATGAAAATAATTTTTTGTATGAAAAGTAAGGACCTACATACATCAAATTCTCATTAAATTAAGTGGCAGTAGAAGAATGATCGTTGAACATTTAAAAGATAACCTTGAATATTAATGCAATACTTAAATGCAACAATAAATTTATTCAGTTTATTGATTCCTATTGCATCTAATCTTCCCTACCTATTGTGATGAAAGCCCAATCAAGAGCCCTGTGCAGGAACTAGCTAAAATGCCGGCCGGTAGGGCGCCTTTTAAGCTAGTGCATATATATATATATATATATATATATATATATATATATATATATATATATATATATAGATAGATAGATAGATAGATAGATATTATTGGTAAATATACACATAGATATATAAAATATATAAAATATATATACATAGATGCATACACATACATATATATTTTTGAATACAAAATTCCGAGAGGATAGAATCCAGGTAGAACTCAATGTCCAGGACAGAGTAAGGATATAATAAAATGGCTTAAACACTAATATTCCATGGTCATAATTTATTCCATTGGAATCGTAAATACGATGCAATGCCTCAGACCTACAAATTCAAAAGAAAACAGAAAAAACAACTGTGTTCTGTTTTCTTTTTGAATTTGTAGGTCTGAGGCATTGCATCGTATTTACGATTCCAATGGAATAAATTATGACCATGGAATATCAGTGTTTAAGCCTTTTTATTATATATATACATATATATATATATATATATATATATATATATATATATATATATATATATATGTGTGTGTGTGTGTGTGTGTGTGTGTGTAAATGTACATAGTGTATGCATTCTGACGATGAAATAGAATGAAAAGATGTCCCCTTTCTCAATATGACCTGAAAACGTATAGATTACAAAAAGTTCAATTTCTGAGTTCAATTTAGTGTTTCTCAGTGTTTGAATCAGTGTGTGTGTGAGACATTTAGCTACCAAAGATAATGCTAGAAGAAAAAAAAAAATGTATCTGATAAGAAAAAAGAAAAAAGAAAAAAGAAGAATATGAATAAAAGAGTGACAGAGAGAAAAAAAAATGATTTATTTCAATGCACTCGGGAAGCCCGTCCGATGTTTCGCCTTTACTGAGTGCAGATTAACTTGATTCGCGTCGTTTTTTTTTATGTTTTTTTTCCTGCGATTCTTTTAGAAATCCTGAGAAACGACAGAAATCTGTGGATTTGATATTTTTAAACAAAATATTTGCTGTGATGTAGTAGGGTTTCCTGTCGATATATCGAACGGCAAACATAACGTGAATGGCGTTCTCGCTGTTGACTTCTGTAAAGCGATCATTTTTACTCTAAACTTCTCCGATCTTTATACAGATACCAATAAATATAGGTGCGCATACGTACTGAATTATCATGCATGCATACATCTAATTATATATATATATATATATATATATATATATATATAGATAGATGGATATAGATATAGATGTATAGTTGAAATAGCGCAGTAAGTGATGTGTGATATAAAATAACAGTTAAAATATATACTATGAATATGTACACATTTGTCCTTCAACGGTCAGTAACAAATTTATTCTTAGTATATATATATATATATATATATATATATATATATATATATATATATTATTCTTATTTTTTCTATATCTATATTTATATATCTCCTTAGTATATATCAATTTGTCCAACCTCTCTATCTATCTATCTATCTATCTATCTATCTATATATATATATATATATATATATATATATATATATATATATATATATTGATGTGTATTTGGCAGCAACTTTTCTTTGAAGTATCTTTCATTGAAAATAGATGACAAGTAAGATTTAATTAATCTTTTTATTTAGTTTTTTCTAACACTGTAACATTTTCTGCTTTTTCAGAGGTTAAAGAATAGAAAATTGTCCATATTTATTATTATTCCGAGCGCATTCGTCTAGTTCTATAGCCATTGTCATACATACATACATACATACATATATATATATATATATATATATATATATATATATATATATATATATATATATATATATATATAAGCAAAAGTGTTCTTTTTACGCCTTTTTTTTTTTCTAATTCCTCCTTTTCCAAAGTGTTTTAAAATTCATAAAGAATAAATTTATTGACTAAGGACATGTTAAACTTAAAACAAAATATGTGCATAAATTATTTATCATATTAAATTAATTTAACGAATAATAATTACATTCAAAATTATGTAAGTATGTAACTACATAAAAAACTCAACAGCAACAACATTTATTCACTTATATTTATCAGGTAAAAAATGATATCACTCAGCATCCTCCATAATTTAGCTTTCAGTACACAATTGTCCGTACGGATATTTTACAGTTTTGTAAGTTTGAAAAAGATATTTTGACCGACTTTATTTTTATTTATAAATACAGATTAAAATAAATGCACGATAAAATCTCTACAATTACCTTTAGAAGACGAAATGCTTTGGCAAAAATCATTCGTTTTTCTTTTCTTTATATATATGATATATATATATATATATATATTATGAAATGAACAAATTCCGACAATTATTTTAAGACATTTTTATGTTTATACATTCTTATAGATACAAATATAAAAGTAAATGCCGGTAAATATTGTTTAATACTGTTTATTATAAACTGAGCATTTACTTAAATATTTGTATCTATAAAAAGAATGTATATATATAAAATGTCTTTAATAAATATATATATATTCATACATGTTTCATTAAATAATATAGACAAGTGTTGTCTATTTAAGGCTCACTAACAAATACAGAAAACGAACAATGAGACATTAAAAGAACATAAGGAATGTTTATTTCTTTAATAATATATTCTTTTTATTTGCCTGATAAAGGTCACGATACCGAAAACACGTGTAGTATAAATATGAAGTATAAACTATAATATATATACGAAAACAAATCCATATTACAACCAAAAACGTTTGCGGTTTCTCTCTTTTTTCTTCTTTTTAATATACGCACGCACATATATATATATATATATATATATATATATATATATATATATATATATATATATATAGGGTGACCAAAAAAAACGGGAACATTTTAACAATCCAATAAAACCAAGAGTGATGGAAGACAAATATTTTATTCATAGTAATTGAAAACTTAAAACATGCCATTTAGGAATCAATCAGGGAATTTTCATTTTTTTAAAATTACGTCCTGTAGATGGCGTCCTCCTGTACGAATGCATTCTTGAAATCTGCTGTTGAGATTCCTCATCTACTCCTGCAACCTCTCAGCTGGGATACTGTGAATTTCATCTTGAATTCTAAATGGCGAAATGTTTACTTCCATGTCTGGCAATACGCACTTCAAAAATTCCCGTTTTTTTGGGTTACCCTATATATATATATATATATATATATATATATATATATATATATATATATATATGTGTGTGTGTGTGTGTATATATATATATATATATATATATATATATATATATATATATATATATGTGTGTGTGTGTGTGTGTGTGTGTGTGTGTGGAGCAATTTTCCGTGCAGAGTACCTAGCAATTGATTCAATATTATAATTATTCATCCTCTTGCCAATTTGACCTTATCGAACCGATTTGACTGATTATAGACGGGTCTAAATTGTTGTGCCATGAGCATGAATACTGAGTTTGGAGATGGTGACACCAACAAGGTTATTGATGAAAATTAGGAACACGAAAGTCGAAGGATGGTGACCTTGGTTACACTTGTATTAATACAAAAAGATCTACAACAGTCGCAGGTCAAAAAATGATTTCATTTCGCGATTTCAATAGAATGAAGGAATCAATTCAAAAATTCGTACAGAAATACGATTGCTTTTCAACTTGGGAAGTAGACCAGTATGTCAAACCTTGTCAAAGGCCTTCGAGATATCCAAAGCAACACTATAAGATTAACCATTGATATCCAAAGCTTGGTAGACTCTTTCAGCTCTATAACCGTTACTACATCATACTTATTATAAAACCCAGGTTGTGTGTGTGTGTGTGTGTCTGTTAGCTTATATATTGGATCGTATTTCCTATATTTTTCAACTGATTTCAACTAAACTTCAGAGGACTACGTAAAATTACCTTGCGGTGTTGCTGACAGAGCCAAAAATTGGAAAAAACACAATTGTTTTTGCACGAAATCAATTTGAAAACACGATCTGTCACGAGAATGAAAGGGGCACAACTCATATCGAGTTATACTTATTATAAAACCCAGGTTGTTTGTGTGTGTGTGTTCGTTTATATATGGGATCGGATTTCCTACATTTTTCAACCGATTTCAACAAAACTTCCCTTTTTTTTGGCAGGTAGTGTTTATTGTCTTGCACACTTTTTTTTTTTATTTTTACATTCAGAATGCTTTAAAAATTCCATTTACAAGACAATTGTTTATAATAAAATTCTATTCAATCGGTAGACTCAAAACAATGTTTTTGTTTGAGTTTGGGTTTGACCAATTCGTAAAAAAAAAAAAAAAAAAAAAAAAAACAATTAAGACATGCGTGTCCGTAAACAAACAATCTTTTGTCAATTTTATTTTTTAGTCTTTATGATGGTCGATACTTGATCTATCTCTTACTGTTACATCCCTGGGCAACGCCGGGCTCTACTGCTAGTCAGTTAATATATTATTAAATAGGATTATATTTCTAATTTGAAAAGAGAAATTGAAAACAGGGTGAGATTCTTAACCCGTTTAAAGACGATTAGAAACGCTAGTACTTTTCCAAACGGATATAGAAAACTAATAAGCCGATAGAAGGATTATATTTTCGCCTGAGTTCTTAAAGGTATTACATGCCTCTATAAGAAGAGAGTGCAATATAAGAATAGGATACAAAGAGGTTTTTGAAACTCGTCATTAACAGAAAAGCCAGAGACTGGAAGAGAGTTCCACAAGAGAAAAGTGCTGTTGACCAAACTGGAACAACGGGTTAAAACTAGCAATTTCCTCAGTGAAATTATGAAACCTATCTGCCAATCCAGTACAGTGCTTAAATTCGTGAAGTTGAGATACTAAAGAGAAAATCTCATCAGAACGATTATTAATAGAAGAAGCAATGGGAAGTTACGTTACATCAGTGGGAATGTCACTGAAACCGAGATGCCAGGTCAAGACCCATAACGTTGACGATGCGAAAGCTTTCGTGCATGGTTCGTTCTTCTAGGCATGAAGCTGTCTAAATTGCACTTCCTGCTCACCAACGCAATACGAAAGAATATGAAGATAGGTCATCCCTGTATACGCGTCGTGTGGGGTCTGTAAATTTCTGAACTAGTGCAACTTTGTAATGTAGCTGGTCAGACCAGTTTCCATGGAAATAGCAGGAGAATTCCGGAGTGCTTGCGACGTTCTGTAAGTGGTTATGGGCTTCTAGGGTGGAAAATAACTCATCATCCACAAGACAGCGTAGACGCTTTTTGAACTCCATCAAGCCTGGGAATGTTGGAATTTTTAGGTACCTTGGCGTACTAGTGAGTCAACCAAAATGAGCTGACTCATTTTACAGTTCACCAATAGAAGGGTTTACCAATCAGAAGGCTCAAAATATTCAATGCGACGTGTATGAATGTTTTTCCTGAATATGCACTGCCAGCCTTTGCTATCGAAGACTGAAGAATTATGGAACAGCTGCTGGTGGTATTGGCGATATAGTCAGATTCAGTAGCGTGTCTGACTCGTCAGTGTTAATCTTTAACGTTGTTTCATTGAACAGATTACGTACTGCGCTGTATTCTATATTCATAGACTATGGTGAACATGGTCAACAGGGAAGAGATGATTGTGTAGCTCCATTGCAAAAATACTTCATTTTTTTTTCTGATTTGAATTTGGTAAAGCAGAGCCTGGCATCTGGAGTCAGGTAGAATTCTTCGGCAGTATGATGAACAGACTATTTTTCAGCATTTTTAGCCATGGATTGTATATATTAATTCCACTTGATGTGTCGAATGAACTTGACTCCCACAAGATGTTCAAAATAAGAAGCCTCCCTGATTTTTCAAAGATGCATCGTGACTGGTGAAAATTTAGAATCATCTCAGTGATGATAAAAAAAAATTTAGTAGCATTATTTCAGAGACTTCATAGGTTACAGACCCCAAGGTTCAATTAGAAGTAACTTAGAATAGTCACCAGCTGGTAGGCTCTGTTCTGGTAGAATTTTGGAGGTGCACCCGTAAAAATGATGTAGATAGTAGCGATCTGAGAATGTTCTTGTTCATACCCCAGTTCTCTATACAATCACCGAAGTTAAGAACGTTGAGCCAATTCCCTTTAGCTTCACTTACACGAAAATAACCATCTAATTCTTCTCCACATAGCTATAGGTTAATTAGTCAGACTTGTAGGACTAGATATTTATTATATGCTATAAACTATAGAAAACGAATGAATCAGTCAACAATATATATATATATATATATATATATATATATATATATATATATATATATATATATAAAATATATATGGAAAAAACAAAAAAAATCCAAATATGCAATTATGCTGTTTTAATGTTAATATAATGTCAACGTCGGACGTTTCGGTCTAGTAGACCATCATCAGAACATATTCATAAAAAAACAATTTTGTTTTGATCAGAATTACTCTTATGTCCATCGTCTTTTTCATGTTGAATTAAATATAGTCTAATGTTAATTATGTTTTATGACTATGTCATGAAGATGGTCTACTAGACCGAAACGTCCGACGTTGACATTATATTAACATTAAAACAGCATAATTGCATATTAGGATTTTTGTTTGTTTTTCCGTATATTTTCTTCATACTGTCGGATCTATATCCATATATTTGTTACATATATATATATATATATATATATATATATATATATATATATATATATATATATATATATATATATATATATATACCAATCCAAGTGGATACTAGTAATATAAAATAATAAAACTAATCCACAAACAAGATCAATGTATTTCTTATAACAGATCCTACTATAAATTACACAACAAAATAAAAAATTACCTCATATGCGGGTGGGATAGATCTATTTCAACCAAAGAGAATTACGTTAGTCATATTCAACCCCAGTGTATAGACTGTGTTTGTGTCGAATTAAACATTTAAAATTTAACTTCAAAATCATAAAGTTAAATTTGTTGAAATAGGTCTATACCCCGCCTTATATGAGATAATTTTGGATTTTACAATATATATATATATATATATATATATATATATATATATATATATATATATATATATATATATATATATATATAAAAAAAACAAT
>CAHIKZ030000209.1:1340000-1390000 GCA_903632075.3 Acanthosepion pharaonis | reverse complement strand
ATACAGACATTCTAGAACAAAATGATGAATACTCGCATTGTCATATATTTGACATACTACTTAATTCAGTCCGCTTTGCTCTTACCTTTTATGAAGCACCTGGGAAATATAGACCACTTTTAATTCCAGTATAATTATCATGAATTTAATGATTGAATATGTAAGCGGGCCAAGGAACAAGATATATGAATACTAGCCGAAGTATTCGTGTAGGGTGAGTAGGAAGGCAAGATTTGAATTGCAGTTCTTTGCAATGATTGCAAAACTTTTCCTTCCTTTTGGTAAGTTCTCTTTCCATCAAGTTATATCAAACAGGCTACATTATTAGTACAGCTAAAGTACTGGTGTGTATGTCACCATTCATTATACATATGCCGACACCTTTTTCCCCATATATCTAAATTAGAGTCGTTGACCTGGTTCGAAAATATCCTAGTTTTCGTCGAAAATCAGCAAAATACAAGTTTCATATATTTTGACCGCTTTACTTCAAGTTTGTATTTTCTTGATTTGCGACGAAAACTAGGAAATTTTCTAACCAGGTCGACGACTCTAATCACAGAAGACATCGCTACAGTGCATATAATTCTGGTGTTATTTTAAACTAATGTCTTTTTTCTTGTCTATTTTACATTTTTTTTAATTGGAAGGATTAGATAAGCTCAAGTAAAGCCATGTTCATACTCCTCCCTTGTCTTTTGTACAGGAGTAGATGTGTATCCCTTGTCTCCCGTTTTTTAAAGTTTTTTCCTTCTTTTTTGCCTTCCAGTGTAACATTACATTTTAGTGACGTTATCGCCGTGCTTGGGATGAATTGATTTAAAAAAAAATTATAATTGTATGATTAATAAATTAGTTTTTCTTTTAGAACTCATCATAATTTTTGCAGGTTATTTGCAGCCGGAAAATATATTGAGATTACAAGAATTTGGGAGCGATAATAATGTCCTCTTGTATGGCAGTCAATGATGGGCAATCTCTTCAACGATGAAGAAGAGATGTGAAGCAACAGAAATGTCGCTCTAGAGAAGGATACTGAGGATACCATGGACAGAATATGTGGGAAACGAAGAATTTTTAAAGAAAATGGAAACAAAATTGAAACTTATACTTAACATCATGAAGATTTGAAATTTCTAGGGCAAATAATGAAGAAAGTTGGAAAAATATTCACAAAACAGATAGAGGACAAAAGGGACAGAGTAAAACATCACAAAATCTACATAGTAAGCTTGAGTAAATGAATGGCGAAACAAGGTTGAGGAGAGCTAACAAAGGACCAATGTTTTAAAGAGTCACGAAGGACAAAAAGTTTTGGTTTGGTTTGGTTTATTTTGTTTAACGGAATATCAACCTCGGTTTGTTATTTAATGCCAAAAAGATTTTTAGGATAGATTCGTATGAATAGAGTATGTATTCTTTGGTTTAGATTATTTGGGTTTATTTTGTTTAACGGAATATCAACCTCGGTTTGTTATTTAATGCCAAAAACATTTTTAGGATAGATTCGTATGAATAGAGTATGTATTCTTTGGTTTAGATTATTTGGGTTTATTTTGTTTAACGGCATATCAACCTCAGTTTGTTATTTAATGCTGAAAACATTTTTAAGATAGATTAGTATGAATAGAGTATGGATTCTTTGGTTTAGATTGGTTTGGTTTATTTTGTTTAACGGAATATCAACCTCAATGGGTTTTTTAATGCTGATAAAAAAATATTGCTGGTAATAATTTGTTTTGTCAAAAATCTGTTTCTGGTAATATATTTCCTTCAAAATTGTATTGCTGATAATAATTTTTTCAATAAAAGTATTGCTGGTAATATTTAACTATTTGCCCATAGCTGGGGCCGCGCGTCAGGGTGGACCTGGAAACACCAGCTAGTAAGAGGTGGTTCCACGCTCCTCAAAACCTCCTGATCAAAGGCCTTGCTGCTGGACGTAGTTTAAGATCTTACTCAGGACGCGGATGTAGTTTAACGTCTTACCCAGGACGAACAGGAAGTTTTGCAGAGCTATGGTCACCTACTTTATGAAGTAACACGGTATATAAGGAAGGGTAAAAATGGCCCCTAGGTGGGATTATATAAGGAGCCACGACTAAAATAAATTTAATACTAAAGCAACACTAAATATAAATAAGCTCTATGTGAGTATAAAACAGAAAAAAAATTACTCGCAGCCCACACGTAAGACAGAGAACAAAGAAACTTCTCTTTCTACCCGCACAACTATATATATATATATATATATATATATATATATATATATATATATATATATATATATATATATATATATATGTATGTATATATATATATATATATATATATATATATATATATATATATATATATATATATATATATATATATATATATATGTATATATATATATATATATATATATATATATATATATATATATATATATATATATATGAGCTATGCATGATGAAAAGAGAAAGATAATGAAGTAGAGAAACCTTTTCAGGTCTATAAGTAACGTTTGACAAAATCCTCTTTTTCGCCCCATTGTCTGAGATATGAGTTTAGTAATCACACACAAAAGACAAATAAAATAAGTTGCACTTACGGCAAATATTTGGTAATACCTTACTGACTCAAGAAGCATAAAATGGTTTTATGCATGGATGATAATTTCTTCTTTTATAAACAAAAAAACAAAACAAAAAAAAAAACAAAACAAAACAAAAAAAAACTCTTCTATCGTCTCAAAGCCTCGAAGCATTTGAGAGGATTTCTTCCCCAACAGATTATGTTTTGTATTTGCATATTATTTAGAAACTGGTTCGATTAGTCAATAAAGTTTATCCGCGAAGTGAGGAAAACAATAATGTCCAGACTTATAAAGCAAATACACATTTGATCAGCATCGATTGATCCAAAGATAAATCCGTTTAGACCCTACTTGGATTCGAACCCTTTATAGAAATAAAGGGTTTGTGTGAGTCGATTGTTATACACTACACTACAATGAGACGTGGGCAACTATGTATATGACTAAGATATATAAGATTTTACAAAGTGAAACGAATACTTCCACTATATAGAGGCGACATTTCAATAATTCTTTGCTTTTCAAATACTTTAAAAATGTTTTAATCTTGAGTTCGAGAATAACGGCAGACTTGCTTTTTCTTTTTTGCTGCTTTTTTAATCGACACTTAGAATAAAGATCTCGTCTTGCCGTAAAATAGGGACCAAAATGATGAAAGAAATACTAGTAAAAAGAAATACGTTGGGTGCTGGGCAAGTATGGGATCAAAGTTTATTATCTGCCCGATTTCTATCACATTTTTTAAAAAGTAGAAACAGTTACTCTTTAAGACCGAGAAACTTGCATAAAATTAGGATTGCAAGAGAGAATCGGTAAAAAAAAAAAAAAAAAAAAAAAAAAACGAAAGGAAAAGGAATTGGAAGAGAGTGACGGAGGTTAGGTTTGTTGATTTTACCACATGTCAACTTCTGTTGGATTATTAAATGGAGAATTCTTATTTCTATTAATTAAGCTCTTGAAAAATATATTTCAACTGAGCACTTGAGAGATAAGTTGATTCTATAAACAACAACCACCTGCGCTAATGCAAAGCTCTTCAGTAAAATGGAGCCCTCCAACATCGGCGTTTGCTTATATTTGTAAAAATACACTAGAATTAGCTACCTCTTACTGCTGATTGAAGATAGCTTAGGGGTAGAAACTCTCATTGACAACTAATCGGTGGGGTTGCGGTCTTGGCTTGAAGCATTCGGATGTCTATTCACACTGAGGAGGTGTGATACAGCGGAGTGGTACTGTCTACGAGGTATTTATGAAATCTCGACAAATATCCTTAAATGTCTATAATTGGTAACAGAAGCCATCGCTTTATACCAACGGCTTCCCATACTTAATACTTCTCGAATTCACATTCGCTTGGTCATGTGTGACGTCATGAGGTGCGGTGCGATTTACGCTTACAGCGTCTTATACGCACGAGTTTGTCGTTGCTTGGAAATCTTCCATGTAAACAGAAACAGACTATCATCACTCCCTTGTCTGTATATTGCTTAATATATTGTACAGTAACTGGCATCTTTGATAATGGCTTATATAAGCTTAGATTGGATTAAAAAATATGGATCAATATTGTGATTTTCTTTCTACGTTTAATGATAATGTTATTAAGCTTATCAGACATTATGATAAGAATTTACATAAAATAGACAACACTTGTCTATATTATTTAATGAAATATGTACGAATATATATATATTTATTAAAGACATTTTTATATTTAACGTTCTTTTTTATGGATACAAGTATTTAAGTAGAATGCTCTGCTTATAATAAACAGTATTAAGTAACATTTACCGGGCTGAATGTCCAAGAAATTTTCATAGAAAATATTCGTCCTTTGACAGGATTCGAACCTGCATCCTATACAGAAACGTCATTTATGCTGACGTTCCTTACCGTCTCGGCCGGTAAATGTTATTTAATACTGTTTATTATAAACAGAGCATTTACTTAAATACTTGTATCTATAAAAAAGAACGTTAAACATAAAAATGTCTTTAATAAATAAATTGTCGGACTTTGTCCATTTCTTAATATATATATATATATATATATATTTAAAATAACAACAATTTTTTTTCTCTCTCTCTCTCTCTATATATATATATATATATATATATATATATATATATATATATATATAGAGAGAGAGAGAGAGAGAGAGAAATATGGGTAAATTGTTGCCATTTTAAATTTTGCACATGCGCGTTATTTGCTTTTGATTTTGTCGACTGCATAGTAGGGTCAGTTGGGCCCTATCTGTGAGAAAGAGAGCACCATGACGCAATTCACTCAGCCGGAACTATGCACATGTTATGCTGTACAGCTTGGTATTCGCGCCGGAAGCTCAAATACGAATATTTCAGAGTGTTTCGATGTCAATGCAGTGCTGAGGATTCAGAAAGAGTTGGATGAGTCTAATGGTTAATAAGGGGGTATTTGAATGATCATTAGTGATGGCGGCGTAATGCCTCCATTCATCTTCCACGTTGCCGCAGACTCAACACAGACGCCTATACCAAGTGCATTGAGCTGCTGGAATATCCTATATCTGGTAACAGAATTCTGTCCCATGCCACACGAGCAGGAGAAAACAGTCATGGCCGTCAGGCAATTTCTGCGACCTCATCACCCCTTATATCTATCCACATAACTCCCCGGACTGCAACCCACTTGATTATTATATATGGCGCGCAGTTGAGCGAGAGACCAACAAAATTCCTTGTAACATCAAGGGTAAACTGAATGCAAGGATTATGGCTACATTCACCAAATTAAAGGAGGACACGGTCAAGAAGAGCTGCAAGAGATTCCGAAGTCGTCTGGTGGCCGTGTTTGAAATCAATGGCGAAACATTTTGAGCAGGATAGACTGTGCACTCTCTATTAGAAATTGAATCTAAAGTCCGTTCTGCATTCACCGTCTTGTATAGGCCACGTCCCTTCTGGACGTGGCTAATCATGGCTCTCCACATCTCCTGTACCGTGTATATTTTAGTAAAATTTGTCTTTTTACTATGTACCGTAATCCCCGATCTGTCTACTATTTTTTCCAAAACTTTAATTTAGGTACCTTAGTCACTGCTTTTCTCTGTCACTTATGCCTTGTGTTTATTAAATTTCCCAGGCCATTTTGACTCATTGTATGTCCTAAAATTTTCAAATTTCTTTTTCTAATTCTAATTGAAAGCATGGATTTTGTTTTCATTTTCCTTAAAACTTCATCGGTACGAATATGTCAAAATCCATTGTATTTTCAGCATCCTTCTGTAGAACCACATTTCCGTTGCCTCACATCCTATACTTCATCTGTGATGCGATTGGTTCACATTCGTTGCCATATTGGAGGACCGCTATTACACAACCCACTCTTTTTTATTCTTTGTTTCTAACGAAATTTTCCTGTTTCTTAATACTTTGTTTTTTGGAATACATCTAACAATAACTTAATAAGCCATAGAATTTTTACCCCTTTGTTGAAGCAAATCATATATATATATATATATATATATATATATATATATATATATATATATATATATATAAAAAGTCTTGTACTTGGAGGTGAGCATAGTGGCAGTATAAACTACAGTTGTGGCTTTTGAAAAAAAAAACACAAAATGTGCTTGACCAGGTTTTTGCAAAAATACCGACCATACAAGATGAGCCTATTTGGTAAGGAATAAGCAGCCAGCCATTATCTATCTATCTATCTATCTATCTATCTATCTATCTGCTATGTTTGGTTAGTACAGGGTGACCCCAAAAAAAGGGGAACTTTTTAACAATCCAATAAAATAAAAAAGTGATAGAAGAAAAAATATTTCATTCATAGTAATTGAAACCTTATGCCATTTAAGAAACAATGATGGAATTTTCATTTTTTTTAAAATTACGTCCTGTAGATGGCGTCCTCCTGTAAGAATGCATTCTTGAAATCTGCTGTTGAGATTCCTCATTGACTGCTGCAACATCTCAGCTGTGAGACTCTGAGTTTCATCTTGAATTCTAAATGGCGAACTGTTTACTTGCTCAAGGTCACTATCTCGCAGTGTTGCCACTTGCTCCTGTCTGGCAATACGCACTTCAAAACTTCCCGTTTTTTGGGGTCACTCTGTATTTCTTCTTGTGAACACGTTTTATCCAAAATAACTAATAATTGATAATTGACTGAATTCGCTGATCAAAAGAAAAACAATAGGAACTTCAAAAAACTATTAAAAGAAAAAAAGGGGAAAACCATCTCTGAAAACAGAAAAATTATGAAGAATTGCTGTGACATTTATAGTGCATTACTGACATGAGACATCGTCTAGCCCGCGGCTGACGTAGCAATAACTCAAAAACGTCATCGTGGCTTTTTATCATAACAGAATATAATATTGGAGGGGGAGAAAGACGAGTCTTTGGTTACATTTATCATGAGAGCGATAGTTCCATCCCGAGATACAGCTTCTATTTTCACCGGTGAATAAAGAGATTATTCTTATTCTAATTTTCTGGTACCAAAATACTGATTTTGGTATCCTTAACCTTTAAATTATTAAACAGAACTATAGATGCAACAGGTACAGACATATATGATATATAATAAAGTGACGGGTATATTTCAACAGCGGTCTGCAAGCTCTCTCACCGTAGTTTGTGGCGCGAAAACATCTTACAAAACAGAAGCTAATAAACATTGATGGACAACAGGTCAAGGGGTACTGTATTGTGAATCAATGAAACTCATTTGTGATAAGTACACCGACATAAAAATTATTTATCAGTCTTAAGTGCCTTGTGCTTTTTTTTATGACCGGCGGTAAATTCAACGAAATATAGTCTTCAAAGCAACCATCAAAAGGAAATAAAATAAAGTAATTGACCAACAGTTGATAATATATTCAGGGACAAGTGGCATTTGAAAAAGTGTTAGAAATTTTCTTATACAGAAAAACCTCTCCTCAACAGACTATTAGTGGGGAGGGGTGGTCCTTTAAAGATGATTGTCCGTATATGGGAAGGGATTACTTTTGAGTTAAAAAAAAGCAGTATAGTAACTACCAGTATTTATGATCATAATGTAAATATAAACATTGTATATATCGCATAAACAAATACATACTTAATATAGATTTATTAATAAAAAAAAATAATAGATTTCACAGAGCTACTTTCTCACGCACGCGCTAATATATCGTACTTTATATACTGTACACCCGTCTTTGTTTACAATTGAAAAGCCCGCCACCGTCACTAAGCGGTCACTTTGAGAACTAATACGTCTCGTTCCACTATGCCCGCAAATCTTGAAATACATCGTTGATGATTTGGAAGTTTTTTTTGCTATATCCTGCAAAATCTTTTCTTTTTATTTTGCCAGTAGATTTTGTTCGTTGCATTCGAAGTTCGTCGATGGGAAGTCCATGGATGAGAGGTTTGTCTGTATAAACAACAACATTTGGATATGAGGCAGTTCAGATGCAATCTCTTGGCTGCCTGTCAGAAAGAGTTTCGATACTGCTCGGTAGTTATAACAACCAAACGTCGTGATGTACAGATGCGCCAGGTGTGATAATTGAGAATCACATTTTCCGCTGGTTGAAGAAAACGTTGATCCATTAGTCTGTCATGAGAGAAATAGCAGATGCTGTCCATAATTGCATTGTAAACTGGATTCGATTTTTCCTTTACAATTGTGGCCTTAATTACAAGCCTTTTTTCTCTTTTAAGTTACATTGTGCATGCTGATGCGAGCGAGAATCGAAACCATCCGGAGATATTTGTCCAGACGGTGAGAGACTGAATGAGAGCTACCCCTTATATATTAACATATATTTGGACATCGAATTTCCAGAAGCAGGAATAAACATGAACTTATATATCTAGGAATCGATATTGTAGTCGAGTAATTCATAAATACGAAATTAATGATCAATTTTTCTCTCCCTACGCCCGACGCTTTTCGTCTCATTATTACTTGTAGCTGCTGATGCTGCGGTTAAATATCATTCCATATAGCGTTAAGCCCACGAGAACAGCCTGGTGGCTTCAGCTCTCACCCATTTGGGAGAGCCTCGGAACATCTTCCAGCTTCAAGATTAATTTGCTGGATGCTCTACGACAACGTCCCTCCAGCGGATATGAGGTCTTCCACGCGGTCGTTTCCAGTCTGCAGATGGCGGGTCGAACTGGTAGCTGACTCTGGTAGGGTGGTCACCAGATCGTGTCAGGTCGTGACGAAGCCAGTGAACAGGGCAAGGCGCGGTGGATGCTCGGAAGACCCATCCTCCGGCGGAACTCTTATTTGAACCCAAGTTCGGACAACTACATTCCCCCAATGGAACTGGGGGCGCGGGACTCGAAGCTATGTAAGCAGAAGGCGAGTTCCATGCGTATATGCCACGTCTCAACTCCGTATTGTAGAAAGGAGGACGGCGGCGTTTACAATAGAGATTTGTGTTCTTCTTTTATATATTGTACTTCCAAGAAGGAAGAGCTACTCATGGTAAAATGCTATGATAATAATAATAACAATAATAATAATAATAATGCCTTAATTGTAAGCGCGTAAAGGGAAGAGGTAAGAAGTATATATCATGATTATATATATATATATATATATATATATATATATATATATATATATATATGTAAAAAGTGTATATAAATATAAAGAAATATATATATATATATATATATATGTATAACTATTTATATATTATATGCGCGGTACTTATTAGAAAGCGCTCAATATCAGAGATAGAGCTAACATATTTGGTTGGATAGATGTGAATTTGTGACCCTGGGTTTCACGCTTTAGCGATCGTCAGACAAACTGATTAATTTTTTTTTAAATTTGGGTTTATGTTGATTGCGTGTATTGGTGTTATTGTGGAAGTGGTGGGGGAAACTTCGTCGCTTATGTCATCGTACTAACGCAAACATCGATGTATGCAGACACATATACATACTTGGTCGTCCGTCGGGACTCATACATATATAAACATATGTGGTCAGTTTCGGATATGACATATGTATGTATACGGGTGGTGTTGTGTCTATACATACGCATTTGTATGTTGAAATGTTGAAATTTAAAGATTGGAAGTGTGGCGGAAATGTCCCGTGAATGTCTCGTGAATGTATACCTGTCATATTATTTATTTTTCCGCTGAATATTATTTCCTCACATGTATATATATACGTGTGGTGGGGTTTGTGTAAAATTATGATAGGTAAAAATATTATTATTTATATTTATTTTTAAATTTTTGAAAAAAATGGGGGTTTATTTGTTATATTTAAAGCTGGTTATTTGTTTGTTTTTGATGACTGTGTATATATAACAGGTAGAAATTTGTAATCCTTATTGGTTATTTTATATGGTGATGTTTAATATTTAATGTGCTGGGCGAGAGGGTAGTTTAATTTAATAACGGGTCTATATGATATGATGTGATAGTAATGTTGCAAGGGATTGGAGACAATGATAATATAATTACCTAATAGTTATTGTAAATTGATAGAAATTGTAAATTGGTAGAAATGATTAGTAACGGTGGTGGGAGAATGATAAAACCATGAATGTAGTTATAGTGGTGGTAGCTAGTGGTGGTAGCTAGTGGTGGTAGCTTGAACTAAAAAGTGGTTGTTTTATTTTATTTTATTTTGTTATATGTATTAATTTATTTTGGTATAATCCTGATAATAGGTATTCTGTGTAAAATTATGGTAGTTGAAGATTGCTATCATTTTTAATTTTTAATTTACAAAAATATTATTGTTATTATATTAAAGCTGGTTATTTCCTTGTTTTTTTGTGACTGGTAGAAATTTCAGTTTGTAATCCTTATTGTTTATTTTTATGGTGGTATTAAATATGCTGGGAGAGGGGGTAGTTTACGTTAATAATTATGACAGGATTATATGGTAATGGTAGATATGGTGTGATAGTAATATGTAAGGTGGTTGGTAGCAATAATAATATAAGTGGTTAATATTTATTGTAAATTGTTAGTAGTGATTAGTAATGTTGGTGGGAGAATAATAAAAAAATCTATAAATGTAATTATTGTGGTGCTAGCTTGAACTAAAGAGTGGTTGCTGGTGTTTTATTTTATTATATTTTCTATATTTATTTGTTTATTTTTATTTATTATGAATCCTGGTAATAGGTGTTTATTCTCATGGTTACATATGGAAATTATATCTGATCTTATTGTTTTAAGGTATTAAATATGCTGGGGGAGTAATATGCGTTAAAGATTGTAGTGGATTTATATGTTAATAGTAGGTGTGATGTGTAAGTGATGGTGCTGGATGTTGGTGGTAATGATAATATTATTAGTTAATAGTTATTGTAAAGTGGTAAAAGTGATTACTAATGGTGGTGCAATGATAATAATGATAGATGCAATTATTTTGATGGTATCTTGAAATTAAATTGTGATTGTTGGTGGGTTGTCTATTTTATCCGTTTGGTATGAATTCGGATAATAGGTACTTATTTTCATGCCTACATTTGGAGATTATCTCTGATTTTTTGTTTAGTAAGTTCTTTTGCGGTTTGTGTGATATTATTGCTACTTTTTGTAGGCAAAGTAGGCATTTTTTTGTAATGTTGTTGTAGGCAGGGGCTTCGTTGTTTTGTCATCGTACTAACACAAACATCGATGTATGCAGACACATATACATACTTGGTCGTTCGAACGACCAAGTGAAATCCAGGGTCACAAACTCACATCTATCCAACCAAATATATATATATATATATATATATATATATATATATATATATATAAATTAATTGACATAAAATATGTTTTTTTTCGCTACACAGTTATAACCATGTTTCAAAAATGGAAGCCCTAATGAACACGCAGACACCCCTTATCTGGTTGAAGTGGATTTATCTGTATCATTGGAAACGTGAATTATGAATTTTGCTTTGTCTTTAAAACCCAGTAATTTTAAAAGTTACTCCAAAATTCGCTTGAGGATGAAATGGAACTAATGTCTTTAATTGATATTACAAAATTAAATTAGGAGCTTTTAGCTTCCATTTTTGAAACATGCTTAGAACTGTGTAGTAAAAAAAACATATTTTAAATCAATTAATTTATAATATTAATGCTCTGTAAATTTACATTGAGCACTATTTTGTAAAAATAAAAATATCTATAAGAACACCGGATTATAGATCTTACTTTTCTTTTTTTTATATATATATATATATATATATATATATATATATATATATATAAATTATTCAGACTATTGTCCTCATCTTTGTCACCATATTTATCACAACGTTTCGGCTGTTGTACGCTCCGGTCTTATTCAAGTAGTTGGAATGTCGTACTGAACCCTTTATTTCGCTCACTGGGGTAGACTGTTCTGGTTCCACGGGCCATGTCTAATGGAGGTCAGTTATCTGCTGTTAAGAACGTGTCTGATTGGAACTTCTTCCTTACCAATGGTACCCGAAGAGAATGAGTCATATCGTGTCCTAAGTGTGAAGGTCTGATCTGGTGCAAATAAGGAATCGTTATTTAATCTTTTGACTAGGAAACAGCGATAGAATAGCAACAGTCTAGAAACTTCTCGTCTTTAGGAAAGGTGCTGTAGGCTTTAAAATAATTTATCACCCACAAGGCAGCGTAAACTAGTTTGAACACTGTCGAGGCTGGACGGTGAGAACTGGACACGACCAACCCCATTGAAACAAATGAAAATTGTTTTATTTTTCTTTACGTCCTGTTCACCTTACTATTACATTATAGGTGAGATAAGATTACATCTGAGGCACACAATTTATTCTGCATTAATTCACTTGAGCATATCGATATCCCGAGAAATTTCCCTCTGAATATTTGAGAGAGAACACGGCGTTTATCTTAGAAAAATCACATATCAGCAACTCTCTAATTAGAGAACACCCCAGAAGTAGCTATAAAAACATTACCAAAACAGACTATGGTAGTAAATTACACGCCTAAGAACAAAATATTTGATACGACAGGGACCTCTACAGGTTTCAATTTGATACTTTCAGAAACGTAATATATACGACTGACCAATTTACTTGCAGACTAAGAAGAAAATATCCCTACATCTATGTATATGGTTATCGTTATATAAACTTTTAATTTACATACAACTCAAGTATACGGCCAGGTTTAAAGAGGGAAAGCGCATCTCTGATGCGTATCATGAAAGTGCTTCTTTTGTTTTTAGTCATCTCACGAGAAAGATTAGTGATAATGATAGAAACGTCTATCAACTTGAGGGCTTACGACACAATGGCTGAACTGGATTGATGCGTATGAACTGAAAATAAGAATTAAATCTGACAAAAAGATTAAATAAGAAACAAGTAGGAAAAACTTTATAAATTGTAAATAAGGAAACTTCAAATTTATTAAGGTTTTCCTGCTGTTCCTAATCTAATTATTTATGCGTGTATAAAAGATATTAAGGTTTCACTTAAATTACTTCTCGTTTTCACAGTGAGTATCAATTCAATTGCTAGGTCAGCTACAAGGCATGGTGTTTAAATGTGACGTGTCAAACAATTTTTCTTGCCAGTATCCATTTTGTACGTTTATAAATCTACCATTCGTCCGTTCATTGAATATTGCTGCAACATCTGGTTTTGTGTGCTTGCTATATATATATATATATATATATATATATATATATATATATCGAGACACAGAACAAAATCCAAAGAGTCTGCATTATGATAGACCCTAACCTTGTATTTCGACCTCAGTCATTTTCCTTATTTTGACGTTTCATGGATTCCATACGTCTTTTCTATAGATATTTCCACGGCAATTTTTCTAATGAGGTTTCCTCCTTTGTACCTTCTGGTTTGCTAACGAGACGTCATCATTTTACTGTTGAAATAGCTAGATGTAACGGTAACTTCAATTCGAAGATTTTCTTTTCGAGTGAGAGTCTCTTTCGGTTTCTGATCTCCCTAACACTCACGATTTATATGCATCATTACTCGGCATCTTTTGTCTTCCTGAAATATATTCTTTTACTGCCCTTTCTTCTCACTAACGTCTACTCATTTGTTGCTGAAAATAACCCCTTGCATCTTAGTGGAATTATGTGTGTGTGAGTGTGTAGTTAGATAAATACTTATTATTTGCTATAATTATTTCAGAAAAGATAAATAAACAAAATTATATGAAAATATTTTTAAAAATGTCTGAATGATAAATGATAGAAAAAGAAATCGACGATAGTGAACCAATATTTACTATTCGAAATACTTTTCCTACATGATACTTAACTGACTGACTAAAGAAAAAATATTAAATGTATAATTAAAATCTTCAAGACTTCCCTCTTGTAATACGACATCGCTTTCGTTAAGCAATAAAAAAAATACACCCATTTGCACCAACACGATCGTCTTAAAAAAATATATTGTTTATTTATTGATTGTAACGTAACATTTTTTATTGACGAGGAAGCATTTTCAAATTTCTTGAAAAAGCTTTTCGAAAGGTCACGTTATTTTTTTTATTTTCTTCTTTTGTTATTGGCCCTGAATTGACAACTTGTGATATTTATCTTTCAAATGATTTTCATTAAAAAAATGATTTCATATATGATAATTTTATACTTGTCTTATTTATTCAGATTTGTGTCATTATTATTTAAAATATATAATGATAATTCGTACATTTGATTACGAACAGTTTACTCCAACATTCAGTGTAACATATATATATATATATATATATATATATATATATATATATATATATATAATTAGGTTATGAAAAACTTGGTAATCCGTATGGGTAGTCCCAAAGAACGATGAAATCCTGAGAGCTCAATGTAAATCCAGAGCTAATAATTTAAAGAAAGCAGACCACTTTAAGGTACCATTATAATAATTTATTTCACCGGATCCCTTTTAAGAGACGCTGGAACATCAGATAACACTTCCAAAAAATGAAACGAAAGATGAAATGAAAATTTACACTTTTGACGGGTAGTATTAAGTTTATGTAATTTAACAGAGAGGGTAGCGAGGACTGATGTGAGAGACATGATCGCGTTTAGAGAGGGTTTATTTTAATATTTCTTTCAATCATACTTCGTATTGGGGGAGGAGGGACCAGACCTTGACCTATTTAAACGGTTAACTTAAACTAAACTAAGTTTCGTTTTTCAGGTTTTCAGATAAGACGTTTAGCTATCATGACGCCATTTGTCGTAATAATCACTGAAAAACCCTTTGCATTATTCAGCTGGAAAGAGAACTGGTTAAAATCCTTTTATGTCAACCCCAGAATGTCTTTCTAATTGGGTAATGGTCAAAAAAATATCATTCAGTTCTTCAGTAATGGTATCAACATTAATAGTCTGGCTACTATCAAGAGAATGGTGAAAAAGTTTAAACGGTGGGAAGAGTAGATAGAAAAACTGGATCAGGAGGTCACAACAGGAAGCAGGATCATCATTTCAACTTAGAGCTAAATGCATTATTATTGTTCAAAGTGGATTCCAATAGTATTTTAAAAACCTCAGAGAATTCCAGTAAGATATTTTTAATCATTTCTAAGATACAACGGTTCAAAGATGAATCTAACTGATTTTGTTGTTACACGATTTGGATAAATTTATGTGATACACGGCATATGTGTTTATGGGTGTATATATAAACTTCGTATAGATGGAACATATCAGCCCGAGATGGTAGTGCATTTAAGAGAAAGAAATCTCTGAATTTAAACTTCGGCTGAATTTAAACTTGCGGCCATACACGATAATGGGAAGGCCCTCAGTAGTAAACCCTCAGGATTAATCTGGAGCCGGATTCTTTATATTCAGTTTCGATCTGGCAATTATAGCGACGACGACGCCGGGGCATTGTGTATTGAACTCTACCTTTCCCTTGAATAAAACTGGTGGCGTGGAGAGAAGACACGTGCTGCATGGACAACTATCGATCTCTCAAAATCACTGTACAGGCCTGCGCCCTGGAGAGGACATTCCAACGTCGCATCACCACGACAGCAAACATAGTAAGCAACAATCCCCTGATTAGACGATATATATATATATATATATATATATATATATATATATATATATATATATATATATATATCGGGCTCTCTTGCCGGTGACCAGTACCCCATTAAAAAGGACTTTCATAATCCTCACAACACTAGATGGTTTAATCTCGTGTTTTACGTTGCGATGCGGCGACACACACACACTCTCTCTTCCCTTATATATATATATATATATATATATATATATATCATGTCTGAAGATCGCGAAAGCGTGAAACCCAGGGTTACAAACTACAATCCATGCAATCGCATGCACACTTTTCCACAAAATACCATATATATATATATATATATATATATATATATATATATATATATATATATGTATGTATATAGATGCGAGCTCACATGCACATACACACAGATATAATTATACATACATATATATATATATATATATATATATATATATATATATATATATATATATATATATATATATATATATATATACATATATATTTTGACCGAGATTATTCTCTATTTTTCACTCAAAGTGTGAACCTGCTGTTAAATATGAAGGGTTAATTTCTGTATTTCTATATTTATTTATCCACACGCTTTATACAGTCACATATACAAACACCACACACACATGCACAAAAACATATATATGTATATGTGCATCGTATACTTCAAAAGAAAAATTAATCTCAATATATTTTATAGAATTTTACAAATAACATTTGTCTTCTCACTTTTTATTACGTTTTTCCAGACGGAAAAATGTAATAAAATTTAAATTGACAGGCCGTGTCTGGCAAATATAATAAAAAAAAAAACACATACGGAAAGAGTATGTGTGTGTGTCTCTCTGTGTGTTAAAAAAAGAGAGGGAATTATTTTGCTGTTTCTATGAGAACATCTGATATACAAGTGTAGAAAAGTTTAATGAAATTAAATTAATTACACATGTAGCCAACGAAGTGTGAATTTATTCTCCCTTTGTTGCAGATCAACATCAAACCCAATTTAAATTTAAAGACCAGCCATGATAATAGATCTACTCAATTGCAATTATTTAGAGTAAAAAAAAAAACGACTAAAAACTTCATTTTACTATCGTTGATTATAGGGCTTTTCTTGGCATATAAAAAATTCGCTAGTAACAAAGAAAAAAATATTGAACTGTTACTTGATATCTGTCCTGCTATATGGCACTGAATGCTGGACAAACTCCTCAAAGATCAAGAAGAGACTTGAAGCAACAGAATGTCAAGCAGTACAGCATACTCTTTCTAAATTTATGGTGGGGTGATGTTTCTATACAGAAAAGACGATCCCTGATTAAATTATAAAAATTTACCTAAAGAAATTGAATTGTAAAATTCTACTGCATCTATTCCTAAAATAAACACTTTGTCACGACGGCCCATGTGTTATCATAGAGTTTTCGGTTGTGCATATATTAGGAGATGGAAAGAGCTACTCTATGTTCGTATGTGCTTTTTTTTTAGTTTCCTCTTGAATTAGAATCATTGTTTAATCAGTTAACCAGTACGGAATATATTTTGAGCTACATGATTTCAATTCAGTACCACAAATTTGGTTAACTTATGCACTGACCACATCAAGCAGTCGATGTCTTCACAATAACCCTGTAAATGGGTGGCTCTTCCGTTTGCTTTGCCTTACCTAGCCGGTGATTTGATCCCAGTTTAGGGTATGGTTAAGCATCCTGAATTGCCCTTCTCCTCTGTTGATTGCCAAGAGAGTATGAGGGATCAGTCGTTCTAGTAATTTAACGCATACTTGTCTAGAAATAGATGGATTCATGCATTTCCAAGTAGTATTTACGCATCAGTAAATGTAGCGAACAGGATTGGAATTCGAACTCGGCTCTCCGATTTCACATTACGAGCTGCTATAAATGATACCATCTGCACATCTACTAAAGATAAAGTATTTATTTGAGTTGCTTTGCAAGCGTATTTCATCTACTTAAGATAGAAACTGCAAACACACACTAAGCCCAGATATAAAGCCAGCTGTACGGAAGACAACCTATTCGGAATCGTCTCTGTGTCATTAATTTATCGTAATCCCACTGAAGTTGAAACGTTACATTAAACGACAAATATATGTAAGGATATAGAAGCGATTGGAATGCAACTATAGAAACGCAAACGTTAGAGTAATCCTGAAGTCATTTTAAAGGGACTCATGCAAAAACTTCGTGGTTGTTTTGATTGAACAATAAGTCTCTCATCTAGAATTACAGATGGTGTTCAAACATGGCTGACAAAAGCGCAGCGTGGATGTGTTCATAGCAGCGGGAAGCAGAGTAAGGGAAAGGAATATTAAAACATTTACAGTAAAGAATGGCGATTTTCTATGCGCTGATAATTTATAAATCATCTGTTCACAACATGAAGTTTCAAGGAAGAAATGAAACTAAGATTTAAGACGTTTTTGATATTATCCTCGTCTTAAAATCTGATGAAATGTCAAAATAATTTGTGCGTGTGTTTGTGTGTGTGTGTTTGTGTGTGTGTGTTGAAGAATTTCTTGGACACATCGACGACTTTTTAGCAAAATCAAAAAAAGTACCAAATAGGATATTTTACAAATTAAAAAAAAAAAAATCGCCCTATATAAGGCGAAATAGTTCCTTTAGGTAGAGGTTTACAGAAGGAAGTTGTTGGATAGACAGTAAAAATGTTCAGCTGATGAGAATATACGTATGGGAAGGGATAACGATTAACTCTATACTTGAATAGGTTAAGACTGTAGAGGCTAGGAAAGCATCCTCTCGGGAGTCTGTTCCACAGATTATTCGTTCGTTAGAAGAAGTTGTGCAAGTGAGTCTTTCTTCTTACTAATGGCATAAGAAGGGAATGAGGATAACCCGTTCCAGACAATGTGGTATGGAACTAATGAATGCATCTTGTCATGACATTTTCCATGGAAATAGTTACAGATTACCAAGAGGCTTATAACAGTTGTAATGTGCAAAAATATCAGTCACCCACAAGGCCGTATAGACGATTTTGAACTCTCTCAACACTGGAATGTAAGAACTAGGAAGCCGACTTTCAATATATAGAAGTTCCTTATTTTCAATCTAATCTTGTAACAGTTTGGCATAGCAGGAAGAATCTGATACTTATTGGCACCGTACAAGAAACCAAATATTCTTCCAGCATTTTTAACGATGGTCATTTATATGACTTCCGCTTGACGTCTGGGGGGAACTTGAATCTAAATAAGCGTTCATGGCAAGTGGCTTTCTTGAGAGAATAATTAAAGTGTTAATCTTGTGGAGTATTACGACTATGTATTGAACGTACATCAAATTGTTGGCTTTATGTCAAACTAGGCTGAGCTTAGAAAATGCTAACAAACGTCTCAAATTTCACGTGATATTTTTTTTAAATTTGCTACATAAAAAATGACTTTCTTCATTTTCAGTGAGCCCCGTTCTATCGTAGACATGTCCGTCAATAATAGACGGAACCGCAACTAATGTACCCCATTAATATGCAAAGTACAAAATCAATTTACGTTTAAAATTTGAAAAATAATTTTAAGAAATTAAAATTTAAAACTTTAATTTTAATTTAATAAATTTTAAAATTTAAAAAAATTAAAAGTAATTTAAAAAAATTAAAATTGAATTTAAAAATTTTATAATTTTCAAAAAGGGGGTCTGGCCAAATTTTTGCTTGGGAGCAACACTTTTGCACTGAAAGTGTAAAAAACTTGAAAGACAAATTTTTTTTTTCATAAATAACAAAAAGGTATTTCAATAGGTTATAAAGGAGAACCTCAGCAAAATCCCTTGCTGGTCTGAAAGTGATATGAAAGAAAAAGGTTAAAATTATATATATATATATATATATATATATATATATATATATATATATTGTCCTTATCCACGTCTTAAAAATCTGATGAAATGTCCCAAAAATTTATATATATATATATATATATATATATATATATATATATATATATATATATAATATATATATTACGAATGTGTAGTGAGTTCGATACTTACTAGCTGCCCTTACTTTCGGCCTTGTGCCACATCCAGGCTATGCTTGGAAAATCACTATATATATATATATGTGTGTGTGTGTAAAAATATATAGAAAATGTTGTCGGCATTAAATTACCCATTTAGGTTGATGCCGTAAAACAAACCAAACGAAACCAATAGAATACAAAGAGAATGAGGATGATTCAACTGTGTGGACGCGGCCAGGCAGCTCTCACATGTCTTTTACTTATTTTTTTTCTGAATAATTAATAATTAATTGTCGTTTTTATATCTTGTGCGTGGGGTCTTTCATTCTGTTATTTCTTTTTGATTTTGATAGTGCCTTTGTATTTTGTAAAATTCTATTTTCTCTCTGAAATTCGTGATGACGAAATAGTACTTACATGATTTACAGTCCGACTAATATCCTCCTCTTTCATTTTCTCGTAACGTTTCAGAAGTTGTGGTTTCCGGCTTTCTTTAGATCTTCGCCTATCCGAATATTCATCAGGGAATTTGCCACTGATCCCTTTGTTTAATCTTTCGGATTATATTGTTCTAGTTATACTGTACTTATCTTGAAGTATCTCGTCTTGGTCGTTTTAGTAATGTTCAGTGATAAAATCTTTAACCCTCTCATCTCCGACTCAATGACTGAACTTATAATTACTATGCCATCATATTCACGAACCGACGCTTCACTACACAAGGCTCTTGAACCGTGGGACAATTCCGTTGTTGTTAATATTTTTTTCAAAAATCTATTTCTGGTAATAATTTTCCTTCAAATATGTATCGCTGTTAATATTGTTTTCAAAAATGTATTGCTGATATGTTTTTTTGCAAAAATGTAATGTTGGTAATAATTTTTTTACAAATTATTATTGGCATTAAAACCTATTTTTTTTTACATTTTTGGCCCCCAGATGGGACGCAAACAGTTGCTACCACTACGGGTCAGGGTGGACCTGGGAACACCAGCAATTAAGAGGTGGTTCCACGCTCCTCAAAACCTCCTGATCAGAGGCCTTGCTGTTAGACGTTGTTTAACGTCTTACTCAGGACGCGGATGTAGTTTAGCGTCATACCCAGGATATAAAGGAAGAAATATGAAGTATCTATTATGAGGGTACCGATACGCGGCTAGCGATTGAACCTAAACTTGTAGCAAATTAATTGAAAAAAAGAATAATTCTGTTATTATTTTTTTTTCGTATTTATTTATTTGTTTATTTGTGTCTTTTCATGAAACATGACCCAGTGCACATGTTAGTACTTCGTATGTCTATTCCACGAAATCGTTCTTTGCAGATTGACCACAGATTCTCTATTGGATTTAAATCAGATTTTCCGAGCCAGTCGATAGTACCTTGATTTTCCCATTGGCAAAGCTTGCCAGGGTGTACTTGCAGTGTTACAATTTTCGTACGCTTCCTTGGAATAACGTCCATTGCAGACAATTGCCGTCGGACAACTAATTAACAGTCGAGATAATAGTGTGTGGGCGTGATAAAAAAAATCTGATACAATCTCGAGTGACGCAATATTTTCCAAGGGTAAACAAATTTCATCATACACCCCGAAAAACAATACCTATTACTGCACACCACTGCAAATGACCTAATCTGAGGAAAAAATAAAATCGATTACACCCTGTCACTCCAGTGGGTCTAAAATTGACCGTAAGTTGAAAGAAAGGAAACTAAATCGGTTGTTTCAATTAACAAGCTTGTATAAAGATTTTAGTGATCGGGAAAGCATCCTTTCAAGGATTTGTTCGACAAAGTAACAGTTCTGGGAAAACTGATGACTGAGAGGAAATTGCATCATACGCATAGAATACGCGTCCTGGGAAAGATGATAAATTACATCCGACAGCAAGGTCTTTGATCAGGAGGTTTTGAAGAGAATGGAACCACGTCCTAATTGCTGCTGTTCTCAGGTCCACCCTGACCCGGGGTGGTAGCCCCTTTCATCATTATATGGAAGAAAATTATATATAAGTTTTTGTATGCCATAACCGAACACATTTTATATACTAAACTATCTAACCAAGAGGAGGCACAGTGGAATAATGGATAGCGGCTCGGATTGAGGAATCGGAGAGCCGAGTTCGAATTTCAGTCGAATCTATTGCCTTCACTTACGTGCTGGTATGAAAGGTATGAATCCTCGTCTTCTCCCACCAGCTATCGGTAAATAGCCTATAGTTCTATAGCCTTGAATGGGAACTAGTCCAACGCAGAAAGAAATGGCAAACTACTGCGGGGGAAAAAATCTGCCACGTCAGTCATGTATCGTAAGATACATGATCGCCTAAGCGTGTATCACGCATGGCACATAACTGACTGATATAGCCAAACACGACTAAAAGAAAAAAATAATAATAAAAAAAGTTCGAGGTATAAGCGTCCACACCCTTTCGCACGCTCGTTTAGTTAGGTTAAAGGAAAAAGAATTTAGTCTGAGGACGAAACGACTCACATAGATTTTTCTTTCCACTTGTCGGAAAAATATGACAATTTTACATATCGACAAACAGTAAAATATGACAAACTGGAAACTGCTTTTTGTAATGCGTGTCATCCGTTAGGATTGCATCGGACTGTTGACGTTGCAACGTTTACACATGCACACAAAAGGAGAGACGCAGGTTTTTTGAAAGAAAACTTTTGAAAAAATAATTTTTTTTTAATCTAGCCAAATTCATCTGTATTCTTTTTTTTTCATCGCCTTTGTCCCTGACAATGCGACACTGTGACAATATAAAATCTAGCAAGAAGTGAACAAATATATTATTCTACCCCCTAACTCTATCACAAATACAAATGAAAAGAATTGATCTAAACTCGACATAAAAATTGGTCACAACTACATCAAAAATTTAATCAAGAAAAAACAAAACAAGCCAAAAATTGAAAGAGAAATTTGCTGCCATCAAATGTAGGAATTACCAGAATGAATACATTGGAGAAACCCCTTGAGGCTTAAACAAGCGACTATATGAAAAAAAAAAAAAAAATTAGACTACATGCGTCTCCCGTTTCTTGCGCATGTGTAGACGTGGCAACATCGACAAAACCCAATCCCATGAAATTTTAACGGATGACACGCGCCACCAAAACAGTTTCCAGTTTGTCATATTTTTGTAGATACAGTTTGTGGATATATAAAATTATACAAAATTATATATCATTATATCACACCTACACACAAATATATATATATATATATATATATATATATATATATATATATATATATATATATATATATATATATATATAAAACATATATATATATATATCAAAATATATATATATATATATCATAAATATATATATATATATCATAAATATATATATATATATCATATATATATATATATATCAAAAAAATATATATATATATCATAAATATGTATATATATATATCACAAATATATATATATATCATAAATATATATATATATCATAAATATATATATATATATATCATAAATATATATATATATAAATATATATATATATCATAAGTATATATATATCATAAATATATATATACATATATCATAAATATATATATATCATAAATATATATATATATACATATATCATATATATATATATATATATATATATAAATATATATATATCTCATAAATATATATAAATATCATAAATATATATATATATATCATAAATTTATATATATATATCATAAATATATATATATATCATAAATTATTATATATATTATAATATATATATATATATATAAATATATATATATATATATATATATATCATAAATATATATATATATATATCATAAATATATATATATATATCATGAATATATATATATATATATATCATAAATATATATATATATATCATAAATATATATATATCATAAATATATATATATATCATAAATATATATATATATATATATATATGTGTGTGTGTGTGTGTGTGTGTGTGTGTGTGTGTGGCACAATCAAGGCAATAAAGTAAGGGGATACTGAGTGTGAATGAATATAACAAATAATGAACAAGAATTAAAAAGACAGAAGGGAAGAATTGAGGTTGTTCTTTGTTTAGTGTTTTATTCTTAATAATGTTTCGCTTCTTCTCACTGTTGTGTCTTAGTGGTTTTATTGCCTTGAATGGGCTGAAATTAAATATGTGTGTATGTGCGCGCGTGTGCGTGTGTGTATGTGACTGTCTAATATCTATATAAAACTGAACGTACTTATACCTCTCTCTCACTCTGTGTACATATATATATATATATATATATATATGTATGTATGTATATATGTTTGCTTGATTGTGCCCGCAAGCAAATAAGCACTTGCACACGCAGACACCATATTCTTTCAATTTTCAATTTTTCAATTTCATAATCACGTGATATCAAAATTTTGTCTAAATTTGCCCTTAAAGAAGGAAGTCGATTGGGAAATGCAAATGAAATCAAAATAGTATCAATACGTTAAAATTTCGCAAATAGCGCCCGCGATCCAGATTGAATTTCATCTACGGCCTCAAAGCCGGGGCATTTCAGCTTCAATTTCATTCATGCGAGCACAGCGAAATCTCAGGAGGATAGCCTTTTCCACATTTTCCGGCGTTTTGTTCGTGATTGTTCGCACCGAACGCTCATCAAATTTAACCCACAGTCGACCAGATTTTGAAATGGGCGTGTCTCTCTAAAATCTATGCACGGTTATAGAATATTTATCAACCTAACGACGCTTCCGAAAATTTCAGCAGCCGATTTGACGTTGCTCGCATTTAACAATTAGCGTAAAGATAGCAGAGCCGTTCCAATAAAACGGGACATAACATAACATAATAATTGAACACAAGTAAAAAGACTATTGGTAGACTGACTTATTACTCTGGGCTCTAATGATCAAAATAGGCGAACGCTATCATATTCAACACGTTGAACGATAATGCCTTCCATCCGGTATTTCTGGTACAGATATGACATCAGAAAACTATGAATGTCAAATGTAAAGACTCCAGAAGAGTAGATACTTAAACTCAAAGTGGGGACAGATAAGATGTGAACATTTAATATCATCTGTTAACATGTATATGTGTATATCTTACTTATTATAAAACGCAGATTGTGTGTGTGTGTGTGTGTGTGTCTGTCTGTAACTTTTATATATTGGATCGGATTTTCTACATTTTTTAACCGATTTCAACAAAACTTCACAGGACTACGTAAAATTACCTTGCGGTGGTTCTAACAGCGCCAAAAATTAGAAAAAC
This sequence comes from Acanthosepion pharaonis, assembly GCA_903632075.3. Lineage (NCBI taxonomy): Eukaryota > Metazoa > Mollusca > Cephalopoda > Sepiida > Sepiidae > Acanthosepion > Acanthosepion pharaonis. The sequence goes on along the minus strand of CAHIKZ030000209.1, from coordinate 1,365,050 downwards.
ACAATTGTTTTTGCACGAAATCAATTTGAAAACACGATTAAGAGGCATTAATGAAAGGGGGACAACTCACTTCGGGTTAAAACCCAAGTTGTTTGTGTGGGTGTCTGTGTGTGTGTGTTCGTTTATATATGGGATCGGATTTCCTACATTTTTCAGCCGATTTCAACAAAACTTCACTTTTTTTTGGCAGGTAGTGTTTCTTATTGTCTTGCACACTTTTTTCTTTATTTTTACATTCAGAATACTTTAAAAATTCCATTTTCAAAACAATTGTTTATAATAAAATTCTATTCAATCGGTAGACTCATAACGATTGAAAACAAGTTTGGGTTTGACCAATTCATAAAAAAAAAAAAGACATGCGTGTCCGTCAACCTTAAACAAATAATCTTTGTCAATTTTATTTTTCAGTCTTTATGATGCTCGATACTTGATCTATCTCTTACTGTTATATCCCCGGGCAATGCCGGGCTCTACTGCTAGTCTATCTATAAAAGGCAGGATGTGTGTGTGTGTGTGTGTGTAACGAATGCACGGCCGCAATTTTCGACGGATTTGCACCAAAATGTACATGCACATGCTCCACGTTAGTGGAAAGGCCAAGACCGACTTTGCATTTCCCAACTCCCATCGATAGTGGAAATAATCGATTTTTTTTCATGCTTCTACGGCAGTTTTCTTGTAGTTTGCGGTCATTTTCTACTGTCCAGAGTGAGAGCCTATAGCTGGCTGCCACGAATAGGCAGGAAGATTCTATTGGCCAACGTGAGAGCCAACAGCTGACTGACACGAATATTAACTAGCATGCTAACATGCAACAAAAAATCGGTAGCTGCATTCGTCAGAAGTGGGAAAAATTTAAATCTGCATGGCACTTTATTTCAATTGGCTCATTCGCTTGCTTAAACTCAACGTTGATTCTGATTCCGCAGAATAAGGTTGGGTGTGAAAAAGTGTTTGTTGTTAACATTCTTTTTTTGTTCGATTTTTTCCAGTTACGAGTCCTTTTTTAGAAGCTGATCGTTTTGTGTTCATTTTGTTTAGTCCTTTTTTTCGTAACAGATTTAATGTTTAGTATAGAGCTTAGAAAAAATCGCAGTGTGAGATAGGCAAGAAGTAAGGCATGTAGCAACATCAACACGGCAAATGGCACTCCTTTAAAGGCAAGGAAGGGCAAAAATAGTTTAAGTCAAGTGATAGCGATTGCTGTATGAGACGTACGATTTTTGAATCAAGCACAGGCAACGCCGGGCCATGCTGCTAGTGCATGTATATCTGTGTTTTAATATAATCTTTTATTTGGTCTTCCATTTAAGGCGCTTCGCGATTTTGTTAAGAGAATGACTTAGCTTACTGACACTTTTCATTTCATATATTTATTAGATTGCTAAAAATATTAAATTCTATAATTTGTCATTTCTTCTAAGTTAAGAGCAAAGTCATGTATATATTGTAAAAAAATAAAATTATTTGTTAAAAATTTCTTCGTTACATTTTCAGCATTTCCCACCAAGTTTTCAGTTTTATATTCCTCTTCCCCTTCATAGGGATATATAATTAACTCCACAATGCTATCACTTTAGTCCAGTGAATTCTAAAAGGACACGTCATACAAAAAATTTATCATCAATTTAATTAACATTGTTCTGATATATAAAAATTAATATATCAATTTCTCGCAAATATATATATATATATATATATATATATATATATATATATATATATATATAAAACAGCCGCACGCACACGAGGGTTGCGCGTGCACACACAAAAGACACACACACACACACACACACACACACACACACACATGGACACACACACACACACACGAACACACGTACACACCAAAAGAAGGAAGAATTAAAAAATAAAACTTCCATTAAAAAAAAGTGCGTATACTTTTTAACACAATATAAAAATGAGACAAAACGAAAAAAATAATATTTCCCGGTATCTCCTGAAGAGTGGACAAAGCGATTGCAAGAGTGTCCCTCTACGAAAAAACATGAGTCGAGGTGCTGAAGTAACATCAATCCGCTAAGTTTTATATTTGTATCAATTGCATCAAAAGTGGTGGCGTTATAGAAACAGTGCTGGATGTTAGAAAACAGAGCTATAAATTATATATATATATATATATATATATATATATATATATATATATATATATATATATATATATATATATATACGTGTGTGTGTGTGTGTGTGTGGAGGGATATATCTATATTCATTAATATATATATATATATATATATATATATATATATATAGTTCTTCCTCACCTCTCAATGGTACTGAAAATTAAACTTTAAGTAGTCTCGAGTGGTGTGTAAATTTAAATCTTTCCTTTAAGGAGGAAGAGTATATAAAATTGAAAAAACTTCAATTGTAACTATGCATGGGGTTGGAAATTCTGTAGGTAATAAAACTGCTCGATAGTATGCACTATTTTTTATGTTTATATATATGTGTGTGTGTGTTTATATATGCACAAACACACACACACACACACACATATATATGTGAAAAGTGTGTGTATGTAAATATAAATATATATATATATATATATATATATATATATATATATATTTATTTATATATTAAATGCGTGGTACTTATTAGAAAGCGCTCAATATCAGAGATGGAGCTAACATTTGTTTGTCTGACGATCGCTAAAGCGTGAAACCTAGGGTCACAAACTCACATCTCTCCAACCAAATATATATATATATATATATATATATATTCATGCAAATAAGCTTGCCGTATTAGGAAATCTGTATTGGATATCCAGTGTTTGAACTATGTGTGATCTCTCATCGCGGTTACCTATGTGCAGACTATTTTCCTTTATTCTGGATGCTATATTCCTGTTCTGATCGACAGCGGGCGTTCTAATTTTAATTTCTGAATGAAAAAGTCAAGTGCTTAGGATATCCAGTTATGAACAAGATACAATCCATACGTAATCCACGTTTTCTGAAAAATCTGATTTAAAGAAAAAAAAATACCTCTTCAAAGCCTCGCATAATTTGAGGAAATATTACTTTCGATGTAGTCAAAAGCACATCACAGATTTCGTTCAAATTTATAATGAACATCTATAACACGCGTTCTTTTATAACTTGCATATCATCTACAGTCATCTCTTTGATGCTTTGGTAATTTAAAAAGATTTCCTAGATTACAAACATTTACTTGAGTCAGCAATTTGCGTCGCTCGTATTAACCTCTAACTCCTATATGAGTAATAAATTCCAGAGAGTAATAATCAGGAGTGGGTGATATATCGATTTTCTTTTACTGCTTATTCTGTGTTTCCTTTCGGTCTAGTAAATTCCGTTGTTGCATATTTATTTGTTCGCTAGGAACAGACCAACATAAAAGGCATATCCGGATGAACGCATACAGACAAAATGTCTTTTTCTGTTCGGGATAAGTATAGAAAAAGGCCCGGTATGGCACAAACGCTATTTTGAAAGAAGAAACAAACCTAACGCCATCTACGCTGCCGAGCGAAAACGAGAAATACGCTGGCCATTGTATTCATGAGCTTGAATTTTCCACCCCCAGAAACCGTGAAAATGCAACAAACAGTCACGGTCAATTCGATTATTCATTGTTCTAAGAACTGAATTCCGTCTGATACTAAGCATGTGGTTAGTTTTCAGTGAAGAATTATTAAGTCAAATAGCAGACGAAAAACTACCAAGATGCGAAAAGGTTTCTAATTGAGCCTACTGTTAAGGAGCTTTACTATCTATCTATCTATCTATCTATGTCAATATGTTGATTATCTATCTATCTATTTATTTCATTATGTTGATTATCTATCTATTCCATTATGTTGATTATCTTTCTATCTATCTATCTATGTCATTATCTATCTATCTATCTATTTCATTATGTTGATTATCTATCTATCTATCTATCTATCTATCTATCTGTTGAAACTTGACTAATGCATGGAATAATAATGCAACACAAAATGTACTTAGAACAAAAATGTATTGAAACAAGAAAGGTACACAATATTTTCATATAGTCTTTTGTATATTCTTGGGAAGACCGTTCCTGGAGAATGTGTTGACTTAGTCGCAGTCGGGCAGAGTCTCTGGATTGAATCTCTTGATTCCTCTCCTCGTCTTCCCGTTACCAACCATATTTATATGGTCGGTACTCCACTATGCAAATTAGGTGGATCCTACCACAACACTATCTATCTATCTATGTCATTATGTTGATTATCTATCTATCTATCTATCTATCTATGTTATTATGTTGATTATCTATCTATCTATCTATCTATGTATGTAGCTAAATCTGCAATATTTATCTCCCTTTATATGTATGCATGTATATTTCTATATAATGTCTCTATCAAGATCTTGTACTGCATATTAACATTAAGGTTGTTCGATGATTTCTTCTGTACCATCTTGCTTTCAGTTTATCTTGTGAGTGTTAAATTTAGTAGGTCCTCTATCCTCATTATATGCCCTAGAAATTACAACTGTCTAGATGAAATGCCAGATCAGGACTTATCACATTGCATATCTGTGTCTGGATTTTGTCGAGGACAGCACCAGACCATGTATGGGAACAGTATTCAATGGTAGATTTTTAGATTTGAAGGACGGATTCAAGCGAGAAAAACTTGGCCCGACACAGAGAACCAAGTTTAATAATAATAATGAACAGCGAATAATAAATGAATAAAAACAATATATCCTAATTAATCAACAATAAATGATGAGTGAAAAGTTAAATGTTAACAACCAACTCCATATAATGTCTATAAAATTCTGGCCCATAACCATTTCTTGTCAATCGCCTTCAGGATAATTGAAGATATAACCGTTCTCGTATATCCAGTAACCGTTAGGGTAACAGAATAAATCGGAAATACCTGACCTTGCTACCTATAATGTCTCAGATATAGCCTGAAGATTGTGTTCAAGCATGGCGCAGAAGATCACCACTCGTCGTTGACATTAGTGACCACTAGTATCTCCCATTAACCCTTATACTGAGCACCTTCCCCATAAATATAGCATACCATAAAGCAATATTTTCTGCATTTATATATGCGCATATGTCTGTGAATATATATATATATATATATATATATATATATATATATATATATATATATATATATATATATATATATGCTTTTGATACTGTTTATTATAAACAGAGCATTTACTTAAATATTTGTATCTATAAAAAGAATGTTAAACATAAAAATGTCTTAAACTAATTGTCGGACTTTTTCTATTTCATAATGTGTGACGTCATTTGTTTATATTTGATACGCCATGAGCAGATGAATGTAAGTGAGAGATTCATAGAAGATTGAAGTTTAAATAGAGTAAATTCGATTATTGCTAACCGAACGCTCCTCTGTGGCTAACTCGGTTAAAGGCACATCAAGCTAAATGACGGTTCCGTATAGGATACAGGTTCGAATCTCGTCGAGGGACGAATATTTTCAGTGAAAATTTCTCGGACATTCAGGTCGGTAAATGTTGTTTAATACTGTTTATTATAAACAGAGCATTTACTTAAATATTTGTATCTATAAAAAATATATATATATATATATATATATATATATATATATATATATATATATATATATATTAATAGAAATCTAATAAGTATAAGAAACTATACTCGCTCGGAAAACCTTGCAAATAAACGAGCCAAGACCAAAGGGAAAAAATATAAAAAAGAAAGAACCAAGAACATGTACGTTAACCGAAGATAATCGTCCAGCAAACGAGCAAGGTACAAAGAAAAAAAAAACGATGCAAATAGTCAAAATAACTAAGTAAAGTGCTCAATACAATGAGTAGAGCCGGCTTTAGGTGAAACCCTGGTAGGCTTGTGGCTCTCTAGGTTTAACTATATATATATATATATATATATATATATATATATATTCTGTTTATACATTATAATATTTAAGTAAATGATCTGTTTATGACAAAAAAGTATAAACTACATTTACCGGCCTGAATTTTTCGGACTTAGTACATTTCATAATATACACACAAAACACACACACACACACACACACACACACACACACACACACACACACATATATATATATATATATATATATATATATATATATAGATAGTGAAGCTTTTGTGCAAACCAACCACACTTTTTTAAGAGACGAATACAGGTACCTGGTGCACTGTATGCCACAGTTTCCCCAAACGACCCTCCGCATATATATATATATATATATATATATATATATATATATATATATATATATATATTAAAAGTTATTTTCGAGAAATACCATCGTTTGATTCCGCCTCGTTTCTGGGTAGGGAGGGTGTGGCTTTTCAGACCTCACTATATTCTCTTGCGCACTTGTTTGTGGCATCCAAAAATGTTCTGTCCTTTTTTAAAGGAAAAAAAGAAAACGCTTCACAGTATATGTAACTTATATTTAGTCTTCAAAGTAATCGCCATCGGCATCCAGCACCTTCTGCCAACGTGTCTCCAGCTGTTCAGTGCCCTTGCGGTAGAACTCGGGGGTGGGGTGACGCAAAGAAGTCCGTGAGAGTTTTGCATAAGTCTGCTTCATTGGTGAAGGATTTCCCACGAAGATCATTATCCAGGGAGTAAAAGAGGTGGTAATCGGATGGGGCAAGGCCAGGTGAATAAGATGGATGGCACAAAGTTTCCCACCCAAGTTGCTGTATGGTATCCCTGACCACTCGCGCGACATGATGCCTGGCGTTGTCTTGGAGGAAAAGCACACCTTTGCGATTCACCTGTGCTGGGTACTTCTGGCGCAATGCCTGTTGCACACGTTTCAATTGCTGCGAGTATAGGTCTACAGTGACCGTTTGACCCGTTGGTAGCAGTTCATAATGAACCACTTGACGACCTGTCCAACAGACACAAAGCATAATCTTGCGTTGGTGCATAGGCGGTCTTGTGATGTGAGGGACAGCATCCTGGGGAGACAACCAATGTCTGGAACGCTTGGGAGTTTCGTACAGAACCCACTTTTCATCATTGGTAAGCACTCAATTGAATAAGGATGCGGTATGGTGGCGAGAAAACAGCGATACGCAGGCTGCCACTCGTTGTCCCTTGTGGACTTCCAATAGCGTTTGCGGAATGCACTTGCTCAGTTTGTACGTCTTACCTAGGCGGTGCAGGTGAAGTCTAACTGTTTCATCGGAAACGTTGAACTGTCTTGCAAGTTAGACGACTGTCCTCTTCCATGGCCGCTTTCATGACTCCGTCATTCAAAACCTGTGGTCGTCCACTGCGAGGCTCATCATGGAGAGACAAATCTCCAGACTTGAATTTTCGAAACCAACGCCTTGCAGTACGTTCATCCACAGCACTATCCCCAAACGCTTGACATATGCGGCGACTTGATGCAGCTTTTAATAAGCCCACTTTGAAGTCGTAAAGCAAACAGCCCCGAACGAGATCTCTAGACACTCCATCCTTCTCACAGCTGTTCGGCGTATAACTGATGGCCGGGAACGGAGTGCGTGTTTTTTTATAACGTCTGATGTTCCTACTTCCGGCTTTCCGAATTTGAAAACAATTGCTACACGCATTTCGTATATATTTCAACTTCAATCAATGTCTAATCAAAAAACGGACAGAACTTTTTTGGTTAACTTGTAGAAGCTCGCTGACTGGAGCTAGAAAACCACAAAATAAAGAACTCTACCAAGTAAGAGAAACCAAAGAACTTGATGATATTCAGCAGCAGTAAAATCTAAAATGCATAGAATATGTTTCTGGAAGAGAAAATAATGACATAATTAAATTGTTGACCTACCCCACTACTTCAAAAAAATCTTAACCCTCGCTACTGGTAAGAAGGATAACAGCTACCTGACTCGAGAAACGTGCTTTCCTGTTAAAAAATAAAAAAATATGAGAAAGATTTCTGAAATTTCAAACGACAGCCGCACTGGCCGCTCAGGTAATGAATGCCAAATATTTCCTTATAAGGAAACGGTTAATGTTACCAGTAACATTATTCCTGTTAGCAATTAAAATCCATAGACATAAGTTCTGCACTATGGATATTCCTTAGAATTAGTATGAAACAAATAGTAACGTGATTCCTCATGGCACAGCTTAGATTTCCAATGTTCAATTAACGGCGTCACTAGACCTGGATCTCTGGACAACAAATTTCCACAATTTCCTCTCCTTTGTAGCTCTTCTCACATCTGTTTACTCCAACTCATTAAGTAGGTTAGGCCTTCTTTTCATCTTTACTTTTTCCATTCAATATGTCCTGTGAGTGTCAGATTTTCCAAACCCTCTTTCCTCATAATATGCCCTAGAAATTTCAACTGTCTCTTCCTGATATTAAGTATAGGATCCATTTTTGTTTCTATTTTCTCTTAAACTTCGTCGCTGCTCACATATTCGGTATATGGAAAATTCTCCACATTTCTTTTCCTTCAAGTCACTTCTTCATCTTTGGTGAGATTGTCCAGCATTCACTGCCACATAGTAGGACATATCACTTAACAGTTCAATAGTCTTTTCTTTATTTCTAACGGGTATTTTCCGTTTCTTGATACTGTGCTTAGCTTTTGGAATGCTATCGCAATGCGGCTTCGAATTTCAGTGTCGCATTTTCTGTCATGTTAAAACATTTCTCAGATTATGTACGTGTAAGCTGAGTTGAGCATTTTTGCCACTCTAATATGTTTTTAACAAGATTCATACTATGTACTGAATATTTTACAAGTCTTTTTTTCACATTTGAAATCAAATTATATTTACTCTTGCTCGACGTTTGAAACAATGTTTGTGGAATTTTAGGCTATGAAGTCTTTTGTTCGTTAATTTTACTTTTAAATTCTTCTTCTTCTCCTCCTCCTCCTCCTTCTTCTTCTTCATCTCCTCCTCCTCCTCTTTCTTCTTCTTCTTCTCCTCCTCCTCCTTCTTCTTCTTCTTCTTCTTTATCTCCTCCTCCTCCTCCTTCTTCTTCTCCTCCTCCTCCTCCTTCTTCTTCTTCATCTCCTCCTCCTCCTTCTTCTTCTTCTTCATCTTCTCCTCCTCCTCTTTCTTCTTCTTCATCTCCTCCTCCTCCTCCTTATTCTTCTTCTTCTCCTCCTCCTTCTTCTTCTTCTTCTTCATCTCCTCCTCCTCCTCCTCCTTCTTCTTCTTCTTCTTCTTCTCTCAAACTTCGTTATTACTCGCATGTTCGGTCCATGGTATTCTCAGCCTTCTTCTGCAGAACATATCTGTTGCTTCAACTATCTTTATTTTTGAGAAGATTGTCCAACATTCACTGACATACAGAAGGACTGATACTACGTTTACAGTTCAGTAGTCTTTTCTTTGTTTCCAACGAATTACTTTCTGTTTCTTAATACATTGCTTAGTTTTTAGAAGGCATCTTTGGCTATGCCAATGGGCCTTCGGTGTTCAGTGTCGCATTTTCCGTCCTCTGTTAAAACACTTCTCAAATATTTAATTTTTTGTAATTGTTTAATTTTGGTATTTCCAATTTGTAATTTGCATTTTCGACTCATTATTTCCTAACAACGATGACTTCTTGCAGCTGATGCTTAATCCTATATTCTCGCTTTCCTTCACCTGAGAAAAAGCGAATGAATGAAAAGTTTTTAGGGGTAATTTAGCGACGAAAATATAAGATATGCAGATCCAACAGTGTTAAAAAGAAGACATGGAAATTAAACTGCAGGCACTCCTAAAAAAAAGGTCATAAAAGAAAGCGAGAAGAAAGGACTAAGTGTCAATTGCAAGAAGGCACAATGTATTGTTGTCAGCCAAAGATACAAACCCCAAGTTGCAAACTACTAAGTGGACACGCCTAAATCAAGAAAATTCAAAAAATTAAATATCTAGAAATTGTTTTAACAGAAGATGGAAAATGCGGCACCGAAAATTAAATTGCTTAAATTGTTGTAATTGTTTCATTTTGGTATTTCCGTTTTGTAATTTGCATTTTCGGCTCACAATTTTGCTAAAAACCATGTCTTCTTGCAGTTGATATTTAATCTTTTATTCTCGCTTTTTTTCACTACCTTCTGTTGGAGATTTTTTAGTTTTCTTTCTCTGTCTGCTACCAACACAGTGCCAGCTGCATATCTTACGTTGTTAAGATTGTCGCCGCTAATAACGAATTCTGGTAGGATTTCTTTTTCTCCCAGAATCGCCTAACTGTATAGGTTGCATAAGCCCGATGAGAGGGCTAATTATTACCTCTTGAACCTATTAGATAGAGTGGGTATATGATTTGCTGCTATTGGCTCTATTCTGTTACCGCAGACAATTCCTGTCAGGATCACTGGGACACTCAAGTATTCCCGGTACACGCGTGACACCGTAGATCCAGGGATGTCAAATGTCCTTAGAATGCCAAAGATAAAATGTCACATTATTTCATAAATCCCGTTTAAAATCCGATAACTCACGTTGTTTTGTAATGACCAGTCTAGTCATTCGTTCACATTGATTCAGTAGATGCCAGATACAGAAATGAGCATGTAGTGGACCGTGGCTCTCATGTTGTTGATAGAGGTAGAAGCACACATGTGTATTAAGATTTACCTCCTTGCCGGTCCAACTACATGAGAAAGTTGGACTTTAATTAAGTCCAAAGAAGGCAAAGAAAAACAAACACAAGACCGATAAATATATGTCTACAAATATATGTATTAACATTAACAACAAGTACGAGTTACAATAGACAGAGTGTGTGTGTGAATATTATATATATATATATATATATGTGTGTGTGTGTGTGTGTGTGTGTGTGTGTGTGGTGAGTGTTCGTACATACGTGTATTGTGCTTAGCGTGTTCCCAGCATTTGGGAAATGCTATCTCTGTGAGCGTTTACATCTGCGAGGTGGTAAGGCTGAAAGCCTGAGGAAAAAGAGAAAGAGGCGAAGGGTCAGCGACTATTTATAGCCAGGGAAGAGAGACCCCTGGTGAAAGGAGGAGTTAACTCCGACATGCATTTCCATAAAGTAGAACTACTGTGTCGCCACCTTCCCATACTTATATGTACTGTATCATAATGACTTTTGGTACGTCACTGTATATTACATTAAGAGACACCGTATTTCAACATCTTTCTGTGATGGCTTACCTCGGAGTTCGAAACGTGTGCGAACGTGTCTTGCTTGCATGATAAATCCCAAAGAAAACATGGCTACTGTCGAAGACGCGATTTATACGCGCCGGTCTCGTCCAAAACGAGATTGCACCAGTAAACATGTAAATTTCAGCAGTGTCGGACAAGCATAAAAAAAGGCGAGGCGCCAGCAGCACGGCAGACGGCGAGTCATTCGGCGGACTTCGTGAAAGAGAGTCGGGCGTGCGAATAGACTGGCAGACCAAGAGGCGGTTGAATTAGGCGCGTTTGATTTGGGTGTCCGTTTCACGACTGCGGGGTGTAACGGCCGAGAAAAGCAGTCTCGCAATTCATATCTTTGAGGCGACCGACGGCGAAGAATAACAGCTGGTTTGCCGGCGAATCCTCTCCTTACTTATTTGTTTTGTTTTTCTCTCTTCTTTTTCCTACACTTTCAGTATTTACAACTGTTATTCCCAAAGTCAGTCTATGGTTCTTGTGTGTCTAGATATATATTTTTTTAAAAGTTTTGAGTAGAAGGCAAATATTTCTTTCACATGTTATAAAACAAACCAATTTTATTAAAGAAAAAGAAAAACTTTCCTGACTCCATGGAACTCACTTTGTAAATATGTTTTCGCTAAGTTAAAATAAACCAAATCGTACTTTCAATGTTCGTCATTGATTTATTCAGATGTTTTCAGATTGTTCATCTGAACTTCTTGTTGGGGTACTTCTATGGAAAGAAGCGTATCTGATGGATAATATTCGCATAATATATAATTCTAGCTAAGAATAAGAACATAAACATTAATAAAAGGCAACTCTTTTAAAAGTTGCATCTAACAGAAATCAAGTAAAAAACAAATAGGAAATAGTATGCTCCCAAAACAATTAAAGTTTTAAAGATAATAGATTTTTATTTTAATTATTGGCTCAAGACTGACTGAACTTATTATTTTGATATTTTAAGGTAAAGAAATTTTAAGAATATAAAAATACAGTGTAACCCGGATATAAGAGTTGTCGGGACCGGAGAAGAAGTCTCTTATATCCGGGTTTGGTCTATTTTATATACATTAACACAGGCTCTAATTTGGGACCAGAGAAAATCTCTCTTATATCCGGGTTTCTCTTATATCCGGGTTTGGTGTATTTTATATACATTAACACAGGCTCTAATTTGGGACCAGAGAAAATCTCTCTTATATCCGGGTTTCTCTTATATCCGGATCTCTTATATCCGGGTTACACTGTAATTGTAAAAATAAAAAAAAATTAAAAAATGGTAAAAATACAAATACAGCTAAAACAAAAACAAAATGTTAAAAAAAAAATTATGAACATAAAAATAAAAAAAAATGTTAAAAATAAAAAAAAAAAATATTAAAAATATTTAAAAAAATAGAAAAAGCTAAAAGCTTAAAATATGAAATAAGCTGAGGGCTCTATTTCAAAGTCAACAGCGCGTAAATAATATTATTCCTAAAATAATAGGAAAATCCGAATGAAATTCTAGCGTACTTTGATATTTTTTGATATCATTGATATTATTAATTATATTACTATTATAATTACACACACCCTCATCCAGATCCTATTGCGGAGCACACACACGCACACACACGCACACACACACACACATATATATATATATATATATATATATATATATATATATATATATATATATACACATTATTCCGACTATTGTGCTCATCTTTGTCGCTATATTTATTACAACGTTTGCGGCATTCTTCAGGTGGTTGGAATATCGAAATGAACCCTTTATTTCTCTCACTGTTCTAGTTCCACGTGCCATGTTTAATGGATGTCAGTTATCTCCTGTTAATTCTCCTTTGAAAGTTCTCCACTGACTTAACCGGGTATTGAAATCACACTCCTTTGGTCCTGTCACTGGATCTAACTAACGCCTTTATCCTCTGTGCTATATTGTGTATGAATTTCTGGGTATTATAAACCCAAGGTATTCAGCAACCTTTTTTTACAAGTGTTCATATTGCAATTTTTGCTGTTATCATTATATGGTTTTACCAGAGCTCATATTGCAATTTTTTGTTGTTATTATCGCTTTTCTCTGACACTAAAAGACCTTATTGCTGGTTCCGATACTCTATTCATTTCTATGCTTGATCGGCTCAGAAGATTTTGTGGCCTAGTATATGTGAAATATTCTATTTAATTTTTCTTATTCAGATTGCTTAAGTTTACGAATTTTCCAATGGTGTTCTCTGTCTATGATCTCAACTTGATCCCACAGGGGGCGGTGATCTCCCTTTTCCCTCCATATGTGGTCAGCCACGCCTGATTTTTCCACTTCCCCTTGTGTTACAGCTTTCTGGTGTTTTTGAAGCCCTTACCTTAAGGGGGCGGCTGTTTCCCCTTTATATTTCCTTCCGCAGCTGCACGGGATAGCGTACACACAGCCTTTAGTCATGTTCTCCTCTATGGGGGGTCTTACTCGAGAGTGATATCTGCGAAGTCTCGTCAAAGAAGGTTGTTTCAGGTGTTATATAGACCGCATATCCTTTGTATTTTCTCTGATAATCCCTTCACATAAGGCAGGCCAACTGTTTTCTGAGTGTTATTGTCCTTTTTTGTACTCGCCCATTCCAGTTTTTGGGGGCTCCTGCCATGTACCCAGGGTAGTTGTTACATTGTAGGGTACTACTTATACTGACCAATTCTTTAGTTAATGTATCTGCGTCACCACTTATGACTTTTGCTCGGTGTTGCAAGCAGCGGACGATCCCTTTTTTACGCTGTATGGATGGTGGGAGTTGAAGTTGAGGTACTGTCTGGTGAATTCCGGTTTACGGTATACGGATGTCTTGAACCCATGCTCTGTTCGAGATATTAGAACATTCAGGAATGGGAGTGCGTTGTTATTCTCTTTAAAAAGTAGGGGCTCCAGATTTCGCTACAATCTTCGCGAGTCGCTCAGAAAACGCGTCAAATGATTTCACGAGAAACTCTTGTGGTATGGAAGATATAAATTCTTGCATCCGCTATTCAAGTTCTTCCAAAATCTTGGCTTGGTAGAGTGGACTTGCTACTTTAACAAACCCCAAAGAAAGAAATCACAGGGTAGTAAGTGAGGAGTCCTTGTTGGCCACTCGTACATAAAATAGTGAGTTAATTTTCAATATATATATATATATATATATATATATATATATATATATATATATATATATATATATATATATATATATATACCTGGTCAAAATCTTAAGACCAGATACAAAAGTATTTAAAAATATAAAATACTGTTACTTTAACCAAATATATTTGCGAAACATTTACATTTAATTACAAAATACAGTTTATCAACAAGCAAGTTAAAAATTTTAAGCTTTTATTTGATTAATTTAAACAAACATTGAAAATAGGATTTTTCTGGTTGTTCATAAAGATAAGACCATGTGTGAAAAAAACAAATTACTGGACAAAAAAAATTAGAACTAGTCTGTGTGTTCATAGCTTCAGGCGTGTAGGCATCTACGCAGTTCATTTCCAGTATTAAATTTCAGATTTTATAAGGCTAAAGTATATAAGGGTAAAATTTTAACAAAGTTCGAACAGGGCAGGATTGTTAAGCTTCAAAGACGTGGTCATTCGCAACGTGCCATTGAAAATGAAATAGAACGTAGCCGAACTCTGATTGCTAACTTCATTAATAATTTGGATGCGGATGCTTCTTAAAAAATCAAGCGGTCACCATCATAAAATCTCACCATATCTAGGCAGACGCATTGAGCGAGAAGTTAAGAGAGATTTAAGCCTAACATCAAATCAGACAAAAGCGAATACAAATGCTTAATGCAGCTCTCGAACAATTTGACGGCATTTAAATAAGAAAGGGTTTAAGAATTTGAAACGGCTGCAGAGGCCTCGCCTTCTTCTTCGCCATAAAATCTCCCGTTTACGTTTTGCTTCCGATTATCAAACTTGGGATGTGGATAAATGGAAGAAAATTTTGTTTTCAGACGAGAAAAAGTTCAATCTTGATGGCCCAGGCGGTTTTCAGCGTTACTGGCATGCAAAAGATGTCCCAAAAGAAATTTTCACAACACGACACAGTGGAGGTGGGTCAGTTATGGTCTGGGGTTCATTTTCGCACAATGGAACTCTTGAGTTACAGGAGATAAAAGGTCAGCAAACAACTGCTAATTACATTGACATGTTAAGAAAGGCATCGCTAATTAATAAAGGCCCTCATCTATGTAGAGAAAACTGGATTTTCCAACCAGACAATGCTGCAATTCACAACGCTTTCCACATCGAAACCCAGTTGAGAATGTTTGCTGATGGATGGCAAAGAATGTTTATAAACGTGGATAGCAATTTGAAACTGCGGACTCTCTTCGTGCAGCAGTTTATGCATCCTGGGTGAGCATCCCAAGCACCCTAATGGAGAAGTTAATAATGAGTATGCCAAAGCGAATTTTTGAAGTAATTCCCAAAAATGGAGATTATACTGAGAATTAAATTATCGTTGTGACTTGATTGTTCTGTATTTGCTATTTTTATTCACATACTCTTATCTTTATGATCAAACAAAAAAAAATCCTTATTTCAATCTTTCAATGCTTGTTTAAATTAATTAATTAAAAGCTTAAATGCTCAAGTGTTTGTTGATAAACTACATTTTGTAATTAAATGTAAATGTTTGGCAAATATATTTTGATTTAACAGTGTTTTATGTATATTTTTTAATATTTTTAAAAATAAATGTCAGACATATGCTAACATAAGTTGCCATCTGTTTACGTTAAGATACGATTCGAGTAGATATTGTTCGAGACATGATAGTGGGAAATTTGTTGTTTAAATATAGCAATTTATCTTTGCTAAACGATTCCTCTGTAGCTAAATAGTATAGCAAGTCAGACTAAATGGCGGTTTCGTGCAGGATACAGGTTCGAATCCTCTCGGGGGGAAAAGAAACTTCCCAAAGATTTAATACCCCATATTGTTCGCTATTTCTCCCCGTAAAAAAAGTTCTTCCGAGGTTTATCAGCACCAGAGTGTTTGAAATCTTATATATATATATATATATATATATATATATATATATATATATATATATATACAGTCGCGTCAAAACTAAGGGACAGAATTTTAAAACCTAATATTTGTTAGAAGGAACAACTGAAATTTTGACAACTGGTAGTCGTTATCATCCATAATAACATACTAAAATTTGAATCATTTGCAAAGGATAGAAAAAGAATTATAACAATTATTTATTTATTTTCAAATTTGGAACGCTATATATATATATATATATATATATATATATATATATATATATATATATATATATATAATGTGTGTTAATTTTTTGCTCATCCTTTTTATTCCCTGCACATCACACTTGTGCCTTAATTCTCTGGTTTATATAAGAAATGCACGACCTCAAATTTGGGTCAGAATCGGCATTTGTTTCTGGTATCCCCACAATAGAATAGATACTCTAGAATTCATCGCAGTATTCGCAAGGTAGTGAATGTTAAACCTATGTTAATGTCGAAGTCCCGAACACTGCTTCACGACTTAACATCGTTAAAGGGCCACTGTTGAATTGTTCTTTGTATGGAGATATGTGTCTATGTGTTTTGTGTGAGTAAAAAGACAAAAAAAAAAAAGAGAGAGGATAGCAATTGAACAAAGAGATTAAAAGGCCTTTTCTTTGCAAATAACGTATTGTGGAATAATGACAATAGGTCTTTGTGTATGCGACAGCGCTTAAGGGAAGTAATAGAGTAGAAATTAGAAAAAGTAGACGTTCACTCTCATCGATACTTGTGCTGCAGAAGCTGCGTGGCGAGTGGATAAGTGTTCAAGTATGCGATTGGAGGCAAACAGGTCTATGCTTGTAGTCGCATGTGTAACACTGGAAGCCTCATCATGAAATCGAGGCTTGTTTTTTTTTTATATATCGTATCAATCTCTCACACGCGGTTGCATGCTAAGTTCCGATTAAACGTTGAAGCAGTCAACCACGACAACTTTCCCGCCTCGAGCATCATTTAATCAATAAAAAATACATGCGTAGTGTTTTTGTTTTTATTCTTTACTTGATTCATTAATAACTCTAGCTTTCACACACCATGCCGATCTGTTATTTTTTCAAGTTCACACACACTCTCTCTCTCTCTCTCTCTCTCTCTCTCTCTATATATATATATATATATATATATATATATATATATATATAAAGGGAAGAGGTCATAGTTGTTCCAACGAGAGAAAAGTGTGTATAATAAAAGGAGAAACCGCAAACGTTTTTGGTTGTAATGTGGATTTTAAAAAAAAATATATTATTCTTCATTTTCCATAATTTTGCTACACGGGCTTCCGGTCCCTCGACCTTCACCAGGCAAAGAGTGGATATTTCAACATATTATTAAAAGGAATTAATTTTTCTTGTGTTTTTCGATGTCAAATATTCTCAATAGTAGACATTCTCTTTTTTGTGTGTTAGTAACCCAAATGCATTTCTTGAAATGGCAGTGAAATAAAAATAATTCTGCGTGAGGGGTAATAAGCACACACACACACACACACACACACACACACACACACATATATATATATATATATATATGTAGAGAGAGAGAGAGTGCTAGAGTGAGAGAGAGAGAGAGAGTAGGCATCTCTTGGTCTCTCGAGATTAATATTGGCTAAAATTCAGTCCTTCGTTGATGAAACTAGAGTGACCTCTAAGGGGCGGAGGCCTCGGTGATGTTATATGAAGGCCGTGCGCTGACCAGACTGCATGACCTAACACAACACCCTACCCAACCCCAACTCTCGGTCGTAACGACAAAATCGAAGGGAATACAGAGTATTACATTTAGGGACGGCTTGGAATGTTGTCAATGATGACATTCAACCGCTTTCGTGGTTACACTTTGGATTTTCTTTCTGAATTTACTTCCATAGCCCGTTCCATGTTTGAATATAACCTCAAAAATCTTCAAAATTCCTAAAATTTCGCTTGAAGATGAAACCGGACTAAACACCTCAATTCAATTTAATTTTAATAATTATTTGGGGGGTTTCGGCTCTCGTTTTTGAGACATAAGAACTCTAATGTAGCGAAGGAATCATATTTTTAAACAAAAAAATATTATATATATATGAATAAAGTGTCGCTGCCGACACTTGAGTTTGAATAAGATCCGCAGTGAGCAAACAGAGGCGATACCATTATTGAATTAAGTAGAATCTGTGACCATAAAGTAAACGCATGGGCAGGAAGTCGCGTAACGTCTATTTCATCGTTATTCCTATTCTCTCCTCTATTACTGTTGGGATGACCATTTCTACGCTATCCTCTATTATTATATGGGCCGCTATTCTCTATATTATTTTACTACACGGAGCGAGTATTATCGAGCAAGTAGTATTAGTGCGAGTGATATTCGAAGGCGTCTGACACTAGCATTGTTCAATGGCGTACTATAGTTGTATCGGCAATTACAATGTCTCTAGTACAATGAGCATTACGAAAGCGACAACGAGTATTCGTTGACATCACAAAACTGACAACGAGAATTCGTTCACATGAAACAAGAGACAACGACTATTCGTTGATATCACAATATATATATATATATATATATATATATATATATATATATATATATATATATATATATATATATATATAAGAAATAGATTTTTCCTTTATTAATACAAATTTTTATTGCATAAACATTATTATAGGTGTTTAAACATATTCGAGTAGACGCTCTGTTTATTTATTAATCAGTATATTTATTTATTTTGAATATTCAAGAAATCTTTTTTTCTCATAATAATTCTCGAATATTCATGCCGGTAGACGAAAATAAGTAAATATACTGTTTAATAAAATAACAGATCGTCTAAACTCAACGAGTATCCACTAAAAATAACAGAAATAATAATAATAATAATAATAATAACAATAATATATAATATATATATATATATATATATATATATATATATATATATATATATATATATATATATACAGTGTAACCCGGATATGAGAGACCCGGATATAACAGAGATTTTATCTGGTCCCAAATTAGAGCCTGTGTTAATGTATATAAAAACACCAAACCCGGATATAAGAGAAACCCGGATATAAGAGACTTCTTCTCCGGTACCGGCAACTCTCTTATATCCGGGTTACACTATATATATATATATATATATATATATATATATATGGGTGGCCATACACGTGATTATAAATAAATTATAGTATTTTCTTTAAGTATACTATTTACGTTTACTTTCTTATCGATGCTATATTTTAGTCTGGTAATCGATTCGTCCGGCCTTCCGTTCGTTGAGCGCATATATGTTCGATATTCTTTTGATGTGATCGATAGTCCCGTTTTCCGTCACCATGAGAATTGCACATAATCGAGAAAGAACCTGTTGAAACGCGTGTTAAAACCTGCTTGACTTCACTGTCCCTGATCTGACAAAAGAACGTTCGCACGCAACCCTTAACATCTAGTCGCCACCGAGCGTCACTTTCACCTTCATTCTAACCGCTTACTTCTAATAACAATCAAAAGAGTGTGTAAACTGGTTTTGTTCTCAAATCGGCAAAATTTCCCGAAGCCATGAAGAATTTCTACCACATGTTTAGGTAATAGAGGCAGCTGAATTTTTCAGCCTCATTTTTAGGAATAAGCCACACGAATTAATGTCTTTTTGAAAGTCATTTGATATGTTTCCTCATTAAATAACGGTTCTAACTTATTTTATGTTCCTTTTCTTTAAGGATGCGAGTGATAATGGCTCACCACAATTTTCCTTTTATTTATCTTACTCTCTATTTTGCCATCCATTTACACGAGCTCCTTAAGTTGGTTACTCGACGTTTCCCGCAGCCTATTTTGATTCCATTACATCAGGTGAGTGTGAAATTTTCCAAGCCTTCATACCTCTTCTCGACTGTGAATCTCAATTCCGATTTCTTCCTTCTCTTCCAATTATAATCTTCGAAAAATTCAGTTCAACTTCAGTTGCCATCTTCTGCCATTCTTAACCTTGTTCATTTATTCTCTGTTCTCCTCACTTGTCCCCAGTAATGTCTCCCTGTAAATTTCTCCATTTCTCCTTGCTTGGGACGAACTCGAAAAAAAAAATCGAAAAGAAAACTCCGAAAAAATGTGACATAAAGTGGTACGCAGATTACCATACATTGGAACCCATCAAGATGTCTATTTTCGTCTTTAGTAGACATGTCCTAAAATTCAGCGTTTCACCCACGGTTAAATATATAATATTGGTAACATAGTCACGCCGATTTACTGTTCAGCTAGCTAAATGAAATCGTCATTTCTAAACTAAGAGAATTTTTTTTCTCCCACCTGTGAACTCTCTACGATTTCTTGTTTCCCCAATAACTAATAGCTTCAAATATTCAAATGCAACGTCAATCGCTATCTTCTGTATTCTTGAAGCCTGTTCCGTTTTGTAGCCTTTCCTCAATTTCCATTCTTTTCAAATTTCTCATTCACTTTCACTCCTTTTATCCCCCTGTGTTCTAATGGCAATCACGCCTTGCTTGGGGGTGAAATATATATATATATATATATATATATATATATATATATATATATATATATATATATATATATAATAGATAGGAAAAGACAATATTTATAAGGCATTTTTAAAAGCAAAAGCTAAAATAAAAACAACTGGTTTCGTCCCAGGACTTATCAAGTTTATTTATTCTGGGAATTTAAAAAGCGTGTAAATTAATTTTTAATTAACGAATGTAATCGAATGGGAAAAACAAATATGAATTTCAAGAAACTAGAGTCCAATAATATTCAGACCCAGCAAGCATTCCCTCTGTTTACAAAGGGAAGGCTCACGGGATCTGATATAGAAGGACTCTAGAACCTTGAGTTGAAATGTGGAGTGGGACCTAGATAAAATTATAAATCGGTCACCACTAAAATTTTCCACATATTTCCTTCTATTTATTAAATGTTCAGCAATAGCAGAACCAGAACTGTTAGCCAGTTGGCTATTCCTGGAGGACGGATTCAAAATCCTGGTTGGGGTAGGGGTAAATGCTGTTTTATTCTCGAATCCAAACTCTGGCATGTCTTCCTTATGTAGTCGTGTCCACATCTACACTTATATGGTAAATCACTGAATTAACATGATGGGGAGGGAGGACGTCTTTATATATATATATATATATATATATGCATGTTTCATTAAAAACGACAGACAGGTACTACGGTTAAGCATTTTGTTTAATTTTTCTTGTATTGTAACAAGAGCTTTCTTTTCATTTGTTAGAACACAAGAAAAATTAAATAAAAAGCTCAACAGTAGTACATTGTCTGTCGTTTTTAATGAAACATGCATAAAGGAAGGATTGCTGCCTAAATATACAACTATATATATGCCTACATACATACGTCATCCACAGACAGACAGTTTCGCTGTTTTACAACTCAATCAGTGCGGCCAGACATCCGCTTGCCTCTAGGTAAGATCGAAACCCGACTGACTTGATGCCAGTCGGAGATTCTAACCATTAAGCCGTCGGCGCACGGTAGGTACGAAGGTGGATTTTTAGCGTGTTTATTTTTAGAAACACGCACAGTTTTAAGTTGTGCTATATTTATGGCATAAAGTGCTCAATATCAATGTTTAAATAATTATCTGCTACCCCAATACACAATATATATTATTCTTGTTGGCATAGCATATTAAGAAACACTATCGTGGCCTGCTATTTAACCCATAGCAGGGGCAGATGGATTCATGTTTTTGTGGCTTACGGCTATATCACGTTCAACCAACAGTTCTCGTACAATCAGCAAAGTTAAGCAACGTCAAGCCTGGTGACCACTTGGGAATGGTAAGTGATGTATGATTGGATGTAAGTGTAGTGAAATGGCTATTACTTCGAAATTGAAATCGGAGATCCGAGTTCAAATTACAGTCTGCTTCGATGTATTCACTCACACACAAATATTGTTGGGAAAAAGTATGAATCCATCTCTTATCGTCCTCGCCTTTGAATTAATTAGTATGACTTTTATCAGTAAATCATAATTATCTCCCCAAATACATTTACAATCCAAAAATATTTTTTTACTCCAGTATTTCGTAGACTTGAAGAACTCCCATTTTAAAGGGACAGAAACAGCCCGTCTTTTGGGATAATCCAAAATATGTTTTAAAACCATATGACGTTGTTTCCGGCATATTGTTTGTCTCTTGTTTTTATAAAAAAAAAAAGATGATGATTTTTACCAGGTACCTCATTGCGAAGTGAACGTAAGAGATTATGTCAGTAATTGAACTCCAGACGTCTGTTCCACTTTCAACAGCTATCACGATATATATATATATATATATATATATATATATATATATATATATATATATATATATATATATATATATATATATATATAAATTTCTCTCTCTCTATATATATATATATATATATATACATATATATATAAATTCTCTCTCTCTCTATATATATATATATATAAATTTTCTCTCTCTCTCTATATATATATATATATAAATTTTCTCTCTCGCTCTCTCTCTCTCTCTCTCTGTATATATATATATATATATATATATATATATATATATATATATATAGTAATTGATTGACTGATAAGAAATCGATACATTTCAATGGTCCTTTGTTCCTGTTGACTTCGATTTACTGTTCACGCATTCGGCCAGAGAAACTAATCCCCACCCTCCACAAAAAAGGGTAAAAAATGGAAGAAAGAAAAGTCTGGTCCGTCTAAGGTCTGCGACCCCACGCATTGAATAAGCCAACGAAGCAATTAAACTTTGGAACAGCAGACTCCAGATAGCTATTCTTATTTTAAGCGTTAATTGACCGGGCGCTATTCAATTTCAGAAACCATTTTTCTTTTCATAGTAACTAGTTCCTATTTCTTTTAAATCGTCTTTTTACGTAGATTTCGATCCCAGTCTCCTTTTGAATCAGTTTGCTTTGTCTGCCTCTCTGCCTCTCTGTGTCGGTGATTTTTTTTTTTTTGCGTCGTAGTGGATATATATGTTGATATTTGTGTAAAAACCTCTCTAGTGTACTTGATTGTATCTGTCTGACAATATCTGAACCTTTGCCATTTTAGTCAATGAATATTCACGTAAGTATTTCTTTTATTGGCCACAAACTTGTCAGTAACAATTTATTGAAAGGCTTATATATAAATGTTTACCTACTCAGTGTTTATCATCTGATCTTAGGTCAGACTTACCGCTATTAATATCTATCTATCTATCTATCTATCTATCTATCTATCTATCTATCTACCCGCCTAAAATGAGCATTATCCTGTAAAGACTGCAAGAAAAAGTCCAATTAAAATTTAACGTTGTCATAAAAATAAAAATAAATTCTAAAATTATGAGTATTATTCATTTTCATTTTCTAATATCTGAAATTGTGTCACGAAAGAGATAAATGCATTCACCGTCAAAACTGAAGGCTGTCTTACAAAAGTCTGTTATTAAACCTCTGTTCTAATGTACTCATATGTGATACAAGAGGCATTACAGAGCTGATAACATACCCTATACTTTATATTGATATAGACCAGACTTTATTACTTTATAAAATAGTGTCCATTTTTTCTAGGGATAAATTTTTTTAAGCCAGTAACATTGTTACATCATTTCATGCTCCTTTAATTAAAAGGAATTTCCTTTTAGATTACTGAAGTAATTATAAAGATTAATAATATTATCCTATTAAATGACATAGAGTGTGACACGAAAGATATAAATAAATACACAATGGTAATTATAATATAGTGTTGCTTAATTTTGTAATACCGACTTACATAGAGCGGGACATGAAGAATATAAATAAACACACAACTTCAATTATGATATAATGTTGATAAAACGTTGCAAACCTTTATGCAGGTAACGACAAATTTGTTTGTTTATTTTTGTCAATTTTTTTTTTTTAACATTTATTAGGAGATATCTCCTTTCAGAAAGTAGGTGAGTCTACGCATATTCATTTTATTTTTATCATCTCTCTCTGTCGTAACGCAATATTTTGAAAGATAGTAGAGATGTTGTCACTTGCCTTCTCAGATAGGTTGCGATTTATCTGTGACGGAGTCCAGTCAACCCACAAAAGGTCTGCGAAGTTGCGCAAAAAGACTACCTGCACAAAACAGAAAACGCGTACACGCACACACATACATACACATATATAAGTAAATATTATTTATATATATATATAATTCGCTTGAGGATGAAATGGAACTAATGTCTTTAATTTAATTGCAAAATTAAATTCGTGGCTTTTAGCTTCCATTTTTGAAACATGGTTAGAACTGTGTAGCGGAAAAACATATTTTAAAACAATTAATTTATAATATATATATATATATATATATATATATATATATATATATATATATATATACTATATATTCCTTTTGTCTGGGTATATACATTTTTCAAACATGCTTGGCGGTATAATATCGACAAGTTTTATCAATTATTTTGTTTAATTTTTCAACTTTTCGAATTAGTTTTATGTTACAAGTAAATTTGCCAAACTTTATATTTTTAAATTATTTTCTTCCCAAGTACATTCGAATGTTACTACATACATTTTCAAAGATTGTTCTGTGTATATTGTAAAAATAAATCATTTGGGAAGTTTTTGCATAAATTATCTACGGAAAAGAAAAAAATATAATATATGCAAAATTATATAAAGAGAAACATAATCAAAGCATCTTGTTTGTCATATATAATGAAGCTTGCATGAAAGATGGATTGCTGCATAAATACACAATTATATATATATATATATATATATATATA
>CAHIKZ030000209.1:1320000-1337500 GCA_903632075.3 Acanthosepion pharaonis | reverse complement strand
TCTACAAATATTTTCATGGCTACTGCGTCTTTCACTGGTACCCCATCTTTAGAAATTTAAGAGTGCTACTAGGTTAGCATCTCGGTTCCCACCCTTTCACTGTCAAAAAAAACTTTTCTGTCTGCCATCAGCATGACTGATGTTAGACTCTTTGAGGCTAACACACTGGGCTTTCTTGGCGACACGTTTTCAACTCATATGAAGTAAGGCGACTACATCGAAACAATAGATGCATCTACTGCAATAAACTTTGTGTTACTGGTTCGCTCCAGACATTTTTTCTCATCAGAGTCCATCTTGCACATTTACAAATCTATCAATCATCCGTGCATTGAATACTGCAGCCATATCTCGTCAGGTGCTCCTGATATTTTTCTCAAGGTTCTTGACAAAATCCAAAGGAGGATCTGTAATATAATCGATCCTGACATGGCATCTCGACTTCAATCACTTTCTCACCGACGTGGCGTGGCTTCACTTTGTCCTTTCTACATGCAACTGCTCTGATGATTTTTTTTTCGCTAGTGCCCTGAATACATGCATTTAAGCGTACTACAAAATAGGCATTTATTTCCTACCGCTTTACATTTGAAATAACCAAATGCAACCGCCTTGTCTACTTCAACAGGTTCTTTTCTCGTACTTCCTGCTTGTTGAACACCCTTCCGTTTACTTGCTTCCCTGATAAATATAAGCTTCAACAACTTAAATGCAACGCCAGTCACCATCTTCTGTTTTCTAGAATCCCGTTCATCTTTTGTTTTTTCATTTAAGCGTACTACAAAATAGGCATTTATTTCCTATCGCTTTACAGTTGAAATAGCTCTTGACCTGGCATCTTGATTTCAGTCACACACCGATGTGGGATGGCTGCCCTTTGTCTTTTCTACAAATATTTTCATGGCAACTGCTACTTTCACTGGTACCCCATCTGCAAGAATTTAAGAGTGCTACTAAGTTAAAACTACTAAAAACAACAAAATAGACAAAAATAAACAAACATAAATTTGTATACCCTTTACCTCTCCAGTAAGCACCTATCTCCTCATCTTATCCTCTACCCGAGACAGATCAGGTTGAAAAAGTACTGTTGCCATATTTGGGCAGGAACTGCCCAGACTTCACTTTCCAGTCTTGATAGAGTTCAAAAGCGTCTCCGATTCCTTGTTGGAGAAGAATTATTTTCCATCATCCAACCTCTCTCTCTCTCTCTCTCACACACACACACACACACACACACACATGTGGGATATGGTAAGTCTCTCACTGCTCTATCACTACTAATTTGTAAAGTGCTACAAACGAACTACATTTCTTGGTTATACCAACATTCCCTCCATATTCAACTGGCGAGAAGTAAGTTCCACTAAAACAGCTTTTTTCCCGCGTACCACTGCTCTATGGAACAAACTCCTAAGCGACTGTTTTCACGATCACTACACTATTCAAAATCTTTTCTCTCGTTTTCATTCTTGTAACCACTGTGCAATAGTAGCATTCTCGACTTGCTTGGGGTGAAATGATAAATTTTTAAAAATATCTCTCAAATGAATTCGATGAGGAAGACAGATTTTTCAGATCCGTCTGTAAAGTTTATGAACTAATTCAGATCATTGAAGAACCCACCCGAATCCAGGATGCGACGGAATTGCAGGCGGACATCCTCGACGTTTTTCTAACATCCTGCTCTGATAAATGCTCAGCAACAGTTTTACCACCACCCCCATTGGCACGTCAGACCATTCTCTTGCCAGTGTCCAGATTGACTCCAAACCAATAAGATCACCTGATTCACCGTTCCATAGAACGGTTTTTCACTATGGAAGCCAGAATGAGACAGATTTCGTTCCTATATGACGGAAGCTCCTCCCTCCCAACCTTCTTCAAATATGTTGCCAACAAAACTACTGCCCTAATCTACGATTGGATCCTTTCTGGAATGGAGTGTTTATAGTCCCCCCCCAAATTCCAGCAAAAAACAAACAGTCAGCCCTGGTTCACACGTGTATGCAGTTCAGCCATAGGTCACCGGAACCACTACTCCAGAATCTATCACATGGAGTAGTGCAGTCTGGCCCTTACTAATTACAGAACGGCTGGCAATCTCTGTAAGAAAGTTCTGGAAAACGCAAATTACAGCTACTCGCAATCTGTCCAGGCCAAGGTTGAAAAGAAGCAAATAAGATCTCAGGAATTTTAGAAGATCACCAATCAAATTATGAACAGAGGAAAAGCGGTTGTGCCCACTATTATACAAGTCTCCGAGGTGATATCCTCCTGAAGAGACAAAGCGAAGCTTTTCGCCTCGAACACGGCAGTAGATAACAAAGGCGCAACTTCCCATCTCTCACTGAGCACAATCTCAGTAATATACTCATTTCAGTAAGAGAACTATCTAGACTTATCAAAAACCTCGACCGCCCAAAAGCCACTGGCCCAGACAAAATTCCAGTGGTCGTTCTTAAGAATATCAACCCAAAATTATCTCCGATTCTAACAAAGTTATTTAACTACTGTTTGAAGGAGAAATGATTCCCAATCATTTGGAAGATGGCGAGCCTATCATCAAGAACGCGGGCAACCGATTCCCCCACCTCCAGTATAGACCAATTAGTCTCCTCAGTATCATCAGTAAGATTATTGAAGACATAATCAACAAAATGGTCGTCGAGTACCTAGATAGGAACCATCTCTTTTGCGACGAGTAGTATAGGTTTCGATCAGCCCGATCCACTGCTGACGTCCTAACTAGGATTATACACAGAATTAGTGAGGTCCTTGACGACACGCACATCGCAAGGACCATAGCATTAGATCTCACTAAAGCCTTCGATAAGGTGTGGCAAAAAAATCTATGGAGTTACTGGAAGGGTTTTCTCTGTTATAAAGTAATTCATAACTGGTAGATCCCTAAATGTAGTTATTATCGGACAGTCCTTCGAGGCCCGGGCAGTCAACGCAAGCGTCTCCCAGAGGTCACTTCTCGGATCATTCCTCTATCTGATGTACATAAATGATCAACTTATGCACAGATTATTTGAAAATATCTATAATACGACGATAATACGGGCGCAGCTCTAAAACTCTTGACAATCAGAGATTGGCGGCTGACATATTTTCCGATCTGATACTAACTTCTCAATGGGGAAACATGGTTGGTAACATTCAATGCGTCTAAAACCAAACTGGTTATATTCCATCACCGCCGATCAGAACCTGAAATACTGCACGCCACGATGAACGAGGAGGCTCCGTGACTTGAGAGGATATAGGGGCAGAAATTCACACCGAACCCTGTGGAACAATTATATACGATCCATTGCTAAATCTGCCGGTAAAATGATAGGCTCCCTATATCTCTCCAGTAAGCACCTAACTCCTCATCTTATCCTCTACCTGAAACAGATCAGGTTAAAAATGATGTACTGTTGCCATATTTGGACAGGAACTGCCCAGACCTCACTTTCCAGTCTTTATAGAGTTCAAAAGCGTCTCCGACTCCTTGTTGGAGAAGAATTATTTTCCATCGTCCAACCTGTCTCTCTCTCTCCCACATGTGGGATGTGGTAAGTCTCTCACTGCTCTATCACTACTAATTTGTAAAGTGCTACAAACGAACTACATTTCTTGGTTATACCAACATTCCCTCCATATTCAACTGGCGAGAAGTAAGTTCCACTAAAACAGCTTTTTCCCGCGTACCACTGTTCTATGGAACAAACTCCTAAGCGACTATTTTCACGATCATTACACTCTTAACCTGTTCAAAGTTTAGAGTCAACCATTATCTTCCTCTCCTATCCATATAGATTACGCCTTAACGTAACCATCAACCTTGATTAGCCCTCGGGCCTTGTACACGGTAAACCTTACTGTAAAACCAAAAGAAATAAAAAAAAAAACTAATATTATCATTAGAACTTTTATCTTTTCTTTGTATTTATCTATTCAGGTATTCTCTTTATCCTTATCTAATGTAGTGCTCTAAAAATAATATCAATATAACTGTGCCATTTTATAAATCGTACCATTCTATAACTTTAATTATCGGTAGAATTATATAGGGTGCGAGGGATACATCTTCGTCTAAATTACGCAAAAATATCAATAATCCTGATATCTCATTTTAACAGATATTTACCAAAATTGTACAAAAATATTTATAAATACCAAAGAGTAAATCTATTCAATAAAGTTGACATTGCCTTCAATCCCGGCATCCAGACGACTTTGGAATCTCTTGCAAATTTTCTGGACGGTCTTGTTTAAGTTGGTGAATGCTTCCATAATCTTTGCCTTCGGTTTATCTTTTGTGTTACAAGGAGTTTTGCTGTGCTCTCGCTCAACTGCGCCCACACGTAATAATCATGGGATTTGCAGTCTGAGGTGTTAGGTTGCCTAATGTAAGGAGTGATGTGGTCACAGAAATTGTCTGACAGCCATGACTGGATTCTCCTGCTTGTGTGACATGGTGCAGAGTCCTGTTGGCAGGGGTCTTTCAGCAGCAACCTACTTGACACAGGGGAGCACTAACTCCTAAAGGGACTTTATGTAGGCCCCGGTGTTGTGTCTAAGGCTATCACCACCAATTTCGAGAGTATTTTTCTTATCAGAATGATCAGAGTGAGTTTGCCGTACTTTTGTAATCACCATTAGACTCATTAAACTCTTGCTGAATTCTCTCCACTGACACCCAAACACTCTGAAATGTTTGTATTGGAGTTTCTGGCGTGACTGCCAAACACTACAATACAGCATGCCATTTCTAAATTTATGGTAGAGTGAAATTCGTCATAGTGCTCTTTTTCTCACAGAATGTTCCCAAACTACCTTACTATACAGTGCAGTCGACAAAATAATAAAACACGCATGCGCGAAATTAAAACATAAAAATAAAATGGCGACAACTTACCCGTCGAACACTGTATGCTTTTTTTTTAGTCGCTTTTAATTATCTTTTTCTTTTAAAATAGTAACCATCTATCTTTTCTAAATTGTAACTTTCTCCACATTGTTATCTGTAGTAAATTTTACGAATGTTAATTTTACGAATGTTCATCCGTCTGGGATACCATGACCTGAGGAAACGACCTGGACGCAGATCAAAGTCTGACCTGGAGATGACCCGGACGTCATTCAAAAACACCGGATAGAAAGTTATAGCGTGAGCGTTTTGTCTCAGACGTGGAAATCAAACCGATAGAAATACGAGCCTCTTTCAAGAAAGCAGCAAAGCAGAGGTAACAAGGCACGTCGAAAGAATCGGCCGCTGAGGCGTATACCTTACTGGGGAAACTACTCTTCAATAATACGTACCGAATAAAGAGAGTTTTGTCAGTTGGAATTGTGAGTTCAATCACATGGTATGAAATAACTAGCAATTATTAGTTTTAAACAACTTTTATATAATCTTTAGTGAAACTGTTTCATTTCTCCTCGTTCTATGCAATGTAAATCATGTCTTTCTGATTATGAATATAAGTTTCTATTTCGTTTTTATATTCATTAGATTTTCCTGATTGCTCGCATGTTCCGTCCTTGGTATTCTCAGAAGCCATCTGTAAATCGATATCTCATTGCCTCAGTTTTCCTCTGCACTTGCGAAGAAATAGGCCAGCCTCGTGGCATAAAAGAATATTTATATTACAAAGCAATTCAGCACTCACATTTTTTTTCTAAAGAAATTTTCCTGCTTATTTAAATGATTGTCGAAGATATATTTTTCTTTTCCAATAAATTTTCTTATATTAGCTGCAAAAGGATATAGACCACTGACATTTCTGACACACTTGCCACTGTCTGTTTTAACCTTTCTCAAATAATCACTCTAAATTGATTCTGTCACCACCAATATATATATATATATATATATATATATATATATATAGATAGATAGATAGATAGATAGATAGATAGATATAGATAACTAGACTCGTTTCGAAAAATCCTCGAATTTTTGATTTGCTAATAATCAAATCAATCTCGAGGGAAAAAAAGGTTTTAAAAAAAGAAAGAGCTACAAATATGAACTTCTGTCGACAAAAAATCGCACAGATGCAGGTCTGAAGCCCAAAGAAAAAACCCCGATACGAGTAAACAAATAACTAACAAAAGCGTCAATACAACCGTAGAGCAGACCTAGATAAACCTAGTGAGCCAGACAAACCTACCTAGGTTTCACCTAAACGTATCGTCAGGTAAAAGTAAGGCCTTACTTTCCCTGACGATCCGTTTAGGTGAAACCTAAATAGGTTTGTCTGGCTCACTAATGTGTGTATATATATATATATATATATATATATATATATATATATATATATATATATAAATTGTAGCCTAACAGAAACAGACTGTCTCCTCTAAGTGTTGACTTCTATGTTCACTTTTATATTTACATACCCTCTATCTCTTATATTGAGCATTTTATCCCATAAATATAGCACATCTTATGACTATATTTCTTCATATATATATATATATATATATATATATATATATATAATTCACTGTATATATATATATATATATATGTAATTCTTGAACTGTTCCCTTTGTTAACGTCCATACATCGTCTTCACAGCTCGTATCATTAGAACAATTACGACTGAGTAGTGAGTTCGATCCACACTGGGTGCCCCATACTTTATACCTTGTGCCACATCTAAGAATGTCTTTTTTTTTTTTGTACTTCACTAACGAGATGGAACTGTTAGTTTTTGGAAATGGGGGACAGGTAGAGTTTCATCCTCTTGGAGTATGACACCTAACAGATGAAACGGTTCCTCTTTTATGCCGCTTCTTCTCATAAATCAGTGTTGTCACACAATACTTCTCTCAGATAAATATCTTGGATATAAACTGACTGAAGATAGAAAAGTGGGAAAACATGGATAAACGAAGAAGATGTGTCAAACGGACTTTTTTTTCCCCGAGGACACCACATTTTTAACGACTTTCACTCTTCTTCAGCAATATTTATTGTTTTAAATGCTTCGAATTGCAATAAAACCTAAACATAAGAAGGTGAATTTAAACGTTTTCTTTGTTCTTGAGAATTGATAACAAAAATAATAAAAGCTGTTTATTTATTAGATTTTTATTTTACCCTATTTATTTATTGCATCATTTATTGGAATGGTTGGCTAATCAACGGCTATTCGCCAACTAATACACACTTTCTTAAATGGTAAATAAGAAGCATTTCATTATAGTTGGTCCGCTAAACGTTTACATATTTATGAAAAACAATTGGTTTCATATTTGTTTCTTTAAAAGTTACTAAATGATAAATATTGCATTACATTAGTTCTAATTTTATTCATTTTTTAGAAAGTTTTAAATGTAAAATTATTCTTGTGAATAAACAATGCAATAAATAGTTTTTAATTATTTCGTTGTAAATTCTCAAGAACAAAAATATTTATAAATTCACATTCAACATGTGCTCAGGTTTTATTACAATCCTAATAATCGCTTTTTAAAACAATAAACATTGTCGAAGAGTGATGGTAATTAAAAAATCTATGTCATGAGAAAATCTGGACATTCGGTTATATTGCGGGCACGTGCACCCATATTTGCCGAAATGGATGTAACCTGCCAGTAACATTTACAGTCATGTCCATTTAAAAGGGCTACTCTTCAAACCCCACCCCTAACCCGTTTCATATGCTTCCTCTCATATTGGTTCCATGAATGGAAAAAAAGAATTGAAAAATACAAAATGGCTATTTTCTGCAGAGAGAAATATAGATATTACGGACTTTAGATGATTTGGATTTTGTTATAGGCATTATTTTGACACTGGCTAGAAATTGCAAATAACTTCTACGATATGTTTTAGACCTTCTTAAATTGCTAAATATCGACTAGTAATATTGAATCAAAGTTTCGCATGGATGAGTTTTGTCTTTTCACTATTTTTCACTGTTAACCATTTGACAGAACAGGGCTTAAGAGAGACAGCGAAAAGACAAAATATACTACAAAGGATAGGATATTGTGGGGGAGCCATGGTATCCAACATACTGAACGGACAAGAAGAAGAAGAAGAAGAAGAATTCATGCATTAGGAGTAGATAGTTTCGTCTATCACCCGATTCACACTCATTCTCCGTCTTTTGACCAGGAATAGACGTTTATCCCTTGTTTTCTGTTATGATTGGGTTCCTAGTTCCTTCTCCTAATGTCTTTTAATTTTTTTTCACTCCCAGTAACCCCTTACATCTTAATGGCATTATCGCCTTGTTTGAGATGAACTGTTTTTAAAATATATAGTTATGATGTAATTGAACTTGTTGGCTTTAGTAACTCTGAGTGGGTGATGTCTTTCGTATCAACCGTTCGTTTAGAGATTTACCTAAATATTTTAACAAATAAAACCGGTTTGTGTTACGTTGCGTGTTGTCTCTGACTTCTCGTTGTCGACTGGCAATCCTTTAAGCTCTAGCTGCGTATCACAGACTAAATGAACGAGGGGTAATTTTCTTCGTGTTATTTTTTTTGTTGTTGTTTTATTTCAGCTTGAGATACAATATTAGTGGCTATTTTTTTAAACAAACCAAGAGAGAAGAAAGAAATACGAGTAATATCAACATCATCATCTTGCGGCCTCAGCCAAGATTGAACTCACCAATACTCTGATTGGTGTAGTTCATAATCTTGTCAAATAGCTGAATTCTTGATGCTTCGCTAGGGCTATCAAGGGTGTTTTTATCGTGAAACAAACACTAAATGGATTGCCAACCAAGACTCAGAGAGACTCCATTCACCCTCCTCTAAGAGCAGGTTTGAATTCAGAGTTTTCCTTCTCCTAGACCAGTTGCCATCCAAGGCTATAGAAAAAAGAGGATTCACACCTTTCCCAAGGGTGTTAGCACGTAAGTGAATGTAATGGATTCGACTGGAATTCGAACTCGGCTCTCCGATTCCTCAGTCCAAGCCGCTATCCATTACTCCACCGTGCCTTATCAACATGGCAACAGGTTGGCTGACTACCCATCTCTACGTTGTTATCTCTCTCACTAAGATTATGGGGGCGCTGGCTCGTATTCGCTCTTCCGTTCTCACAACCATATCTTCTGTCTTCGCCCGTTTTGGGGTCGTCTCTTAGAATGTAAACAAAGACAGTCCAATCCTTCATTGTCAGGATTCTATAATCACGGGCTTCAAACCACCACCACTATCGTCTCGTCAGAGTTCTGACCAGTGCTGCAGGATTGGATAAGAGATACGGTGGAGTACGGATAGCGGCTCGGATTGAGGAATCGGAGAGCCGAGTTCGAATTCCAGTCGAATCCATTACATTTACTTACGTGCTAATAACCTAAAAGTTATGACTCCTCTTCTTCTCTCCCCATTAGTAGGACAGACCGGGTTCTATAACCTTGGATGACGACTGGTCAGCCGCAGAAAAAATGGCAACCTACTACGGGAAAAAAACCTGCTTCGTCAGTCATGTATCGAAAAATACATGATCGCCTAAGAGTGTATCACGCATGGCACATAACTGACTGACTGAATGACTGCAGCAGGATTTGTCATTCCGCACCCTCCTGCGAATGAAAGAAGTTAAAAGAATATTAATGAATTTTTTTAATTTATCAAGAGT
This sequence comes from Acanthosepion pharaonis, assembly GCA_903632075.3. NCBI lineage: Eukaryota > Metazoa > Mollusca > Cephalopoda > Sepiida > Sepiidae > Acanthosepion > Acanthosepion pharaonis. The sequence continues at coordinate 1,327,890 of CAHIKZ030000209.1, read as the reverse complement.
GGTCATAGTAATTCGTCGTAAAAAGAAAAAATGTTACCTGCCTCCTCTCCGAGCCTGAAAATGAAAGCTACTGGATGTTAACAATAGCTGCTTTTACTTACAAGTTCAGTACTTTAAAATAAAAGTTTTCAAATCACCATCACTCATATCGGATTGTCACTTCTGACCAGTAAAACAAGATTTGCCATTTGGGAAAATTCTTGCGAATTTTGTAAGACTAGGGAGAAATCGGAAGAATGTAAATGATTTTTTTATTTTCTCAAGAGACATCATAGTGATTCGTCCCGGAAAAAGTGTTACATGCCTTCTCCTCGATCAAGAAACGGAAAGCTAGTGGATTTTACAATAGTTGTTTTTATTCGCAAGTCCAGCACTTCATATTGCGAGAATCTTTTGTTTAAGCACATATGAAAAAAACATCTCTTCAATGTATCTTTTCTTTAAACGGTGTTTTTTTTTTTTTTTTTTTTTTTTTTTTAATCAAGGCAGTACAGCCACTAACACGCAAAGAGTTACAGGACGTGGGAGTTTTAGAAATAGAAACATTAGTAATGAGTAGAAAGAGAAAAGAGCAACCAGAAAAGCAACAGATAACGATTGACATTACATTTAGATTTTTGAAGATTAAAGTTGCCTGGAAATCCTGAAACCGGAAGAGAGTTCCACTACCGAGAGGTACGAGAAAATAAACTGCTAGCATAGAAGTTACGAATCTATCTAGCTAGCTTAACTGTAAATTGCCGCGATCTCGCCGCCAGTCTAGTATTGCGTTTGAATTCATACAGTCTAGGTACCATAACGAATAGCTCATCCCAACAATTACCATATAATAGCTCATCCGAACATTTAACATGAAAGTATTTATTTTTTTAAAAAATGCACAGAGTGTCAACCTTACAGCAGTGAGCAAGTGACTGAAGTTGAGCCACCAGCTCAGGACCATTAATGTTGCTGATTCTTCTTTGGATCTTATCACAGAGCTCCAAGTGAATAGCAGCGGCACCAGACGATATATGGCAGCAATATTCTAAGTATGGACGAATGGTATACATATAGACGGGTAAGATAGATTCCTGAGAAAAAAATTGTCTGGCACGACAGAGTGAACCGACTTTCTTAGCAGCTGAGCTAGCAATGAATTCAGTATAATCTTTTTACTTCAGCTGGTGGACAGCATCAGCTATGCTGATGGAAGGCAGAGAGAAGATTAGTTTTGGAGGCGTTAAAACTACCAACCCGAAAACTGTTCTCTTTACAGACACGGCTTCACTGACTGGCCGTTAATGTTACATGATTTGGCCAAGCGCGGTGTTTTTATTAAATAGGTATGAGGATAGAAAGTTAACGAAGAAAAATTTTCGAACCACTGACCAGACACGAACTGTTGTTTGGAGTGAAGCCAGAATATGAACATGACAGGTTGTGAGAGATATGTGTTGTAGGTGACTTTCTATCCGAGTTCGATAATCAGTTGTGGCGTCATATATGCGAGAAACGAACGTCCGTGCATTCAAATCAGTGGACGTATTCATTGTTTAGTAAATATCTTTGCTCTTATTTCTCCCTCAAGCAAAGTAAACCTCCCACTGCAGACTTACACAGTAACCCATAGACAAGAGTCGAGCAATTTGAAATAGATTATCCGTTTGATTGCTTACCAAACAAAGAGACCTTTCTTTTCTGGGGCTTCCATATAGTTTGAAGTCCCCGTAGCTTTTATGAACATTACTACAAATTACCGCGTTTTATGATTTCGTAATCAGACCATTTGTCACCATCAGTGACATCTTGGACACTTGATTTCGTACCGAACAGTAACAGAAAGACAAGGGTTTAATCATTAAGCAATGTCTGTTTCTGTAAAAATCAGGTGAAACCCATTCTTCGAAATTTTATTTTCCCTAAAGGATTGTAAACGGCGTACTACAATAGTCTGATAGCACAAATAAAGGCGGGAAAAACGACAAAGATTGAAAATACGTCGTCATAAATTTACAGAATTTACATTGTTATAAAACAATCGTGAGTTTAATCTCTGGACTGAATAGTGTGTATTTCAAATCAGTGGAAAGAAGGAGAGCAATAACTGAGCGTTACTAAAAATTAAATTTTACGAGTTTATCCTTAGACATTGAACAGCTACAGTTTACGCGCTCATATTAAATAAAAGGTTCAATTCAGAATTCCCTGTAGGTTACCCAGTTCAACACCCTTGGGTGCCGTCGATAGCTGTTCTAGCACAAAGTCACAAGCCATCGTGGCCGAGGGCTTGAGCTAGCTGGCTTTGTTCAAATTGTTGATCACGCTAGATAACACACTCTTTCCCAGAAACCGTAACTAAGGTCTGCTCAGTATATTTGCAGTATAAACCACAGGTGTGCTCAGTGGGTATTGAATAAACATAAATGCGCCTGAGCAAGCGTCTGCAATAGGGATTGGCTAACCACCCTAGTAGACAGGTATCCTTGAATACGAGTGGCCAGCTATAACCGGTTCAACATACACCTGATGAAGACCGGAGTGGGAAAAACAACACTGATGAGGACAGTAGTCCGCATGTAAATAGTGTAAATAATGATGAGATCTCATCCCAGAAATACAGACAGACATTTATATAAAGGTATGGTATTTTACAAACGTTCAGTTACTTTTCGATGTGCTTCAGAGAGAAAATACTGTTGCGTTGCGTTCTTTTACTGGAGTCTCGTTGTCAATCGGCAGTTCCTCGATGGGCACCCCGCCGCTGCACCACTGACAGAAAATTTCCACCAGGTTTCTTTTTACTCGGATTATTTCGTTTCTTTGAGGGGACAATATGGAGAGGGAGACAGAGAGAATGGATGTTAATAGGTTGTCCACTGGATGGTGTGTTTCTTCTCTGCTGAAACATTGCACACAAAGGAATCTTGAAGTGGAATGTGTCTTCACTTCTTTACCGCTGCAAGAGTGTTGGCTTCCCTCACTTATCAGTCTTCTTTTATAAATTCACGTGCAGGGGTACAAAAGGCGATTATCTCCCTTCGGAGGAGACGAATTCACCTAGGTCACGTTACTGTCGCTTATTCATATCACTGTATCTTGAATAAAGTAACAGTCTGTCAGTACTACGGTCAATCAGCATCAAGGAGTCAAACCGAGCAGTTATTTTTGTTTTCTTTTTTTACTTCGGTCCAGCCTGAGGCTAAATCCGTCACCTCCAGCACATAGTACAGCTTAAAGCATACGATGCCGTTTTCCTATGAAAATATATCATCACTAAATACAGAAAATATATCCGGCTCTCAGTTCCCATTTTGGTAAAATCCAAAACTCGCCGTTTGTCCGTTTGCGGAATTTCTTCGTTAGGAACATGGCAGATAAATCCGCACCGCTCGAATCTGCAATACTAACCGTGGCTTCTCTAGAAACACAGGAGGATCTCCATATTATATGTAAGCTTCTATATTTCCGTTTCCTTTTCACTCTTCTTGTTGTGTTTGATATATGTTATAGTTTCTCTGCGTGGTCCACGTATAAATATGTATATATAATTGCGTACGACTTAGTGGTATAAAGCTCACTCTGAAAATAAACAATATTTGTCAATCCTTTTCTGTTCTGTCAGTGAAAGGTGTTATTATACACGTAAGGTTAATTTTTTTATTGAATACCCACCTTAAATCTGTAGAACAAAGCTGCCCATCCTTTGCCACTAAATCTGTTTACTTTCCCCTCACCTAACAACTTTGGCGGGACATGGCACATCGTCTTTTTTAATGTGGGGTGCTCATGCACGAAGACAATCCAGTCCCAGCGACAACGGTCACGCTGATTTACGTATTTCACCAACTCTACCATTTTTATGGAATATGGAGGGTGCTGTCACAGGGTTGAATTCCTCAGGTCAAGCTGTTATATAGACTATCTGAAGACAGAGACACGATAGGGAAGTGAAGAGCATTGACATTTGCTCATTATCCATCCTACGGTGACAGGATATTGCACAAGGCCGTGTTAAATTAGAGAGCCCAATTGTGTGCACAGATCGCCTGGCTCCCGCAACTAACGTCGCGCTGACGTCGATATTCCACCGACCATCCATTTTTGATGCATATAGGGAGGCACTGCCGCAGGGGTGGAATCATTGCGAGAATAAAATGTAGTTTGTTTGCCTGAAGGCAGAAGCTGCACTTAGAACCCAGTCCAAAGGTCGAGAAGAGCCGTGTGCCGCTGACATATAAATGTATATTTACCTGTCCTCCTCACTAAAGCAGGTGGCACAAGGTAAAAATGTGTAATTTTCATTGCGCCTAGGTCGAATCTGATTGTAACACAGTCAGTTAAAGTACGTTTAACGGCAATGCGCATAACTTTACATTGGAAACATCAGACAAGAAGAATAGAAGAGACTTGAGGAAACAGGAATTTGGTTCTTTCAGAAGGATACTTAGATTACCATAGTTAAAGTTTAAAGGAACACTTATATTTCACTTCAAGAAGAGACAGTTGAAATTTCAAGGACACATAATAAGGAAAGATCGCTTAGAGAATATGACACTCCCAAGACAAATTGAAGGCAAAAGGGACATTGAAAATCAGCCATAACCTACCGATCGACCTTGTTTAAATATTTGACAAAACAGGGAATGGAAGTGATAGCAAAAATATACTAAGCGCTAAGGAAGTTGTGGAGAGCCATGAACTTCTACATCCTGAAGAAGAATTTGTTGTGTATATTGCGAATAGAAAATGTTAAAATATATTACTAGAAAATATAAAAACATATTGGGTATAAGTGTGTAATGAACTTAAAAAAGAATTTATAGATATGAGTGGAATTCGACACTTTTGCAAGCAATGAATTTTTATTTCATGTAGTCTTAAACAAAAACCCTCTTTGTTATTTATCTAAACAACTAGATACTTAGCCGAAAGAAAATACGTTTTTTTGGCTTTTTTTTTCACAGAGATCGTGCTGAGATCATTCAAGCCGATAGCAAAGCATTCCTATGTACTCTCCAAAATCATTCTTTGCTTGGAGCCAGTTCTTACAGAATCTATGAAATAACAACTAAAGAAAGATGTAACTAAATAATAATTATGTTAGCATTTATGTAGAAACATAAAGATCTAAATATTAAACATATATTAAAATGTATAAATACCACGATGTAAATATGTTCTATTTATGATTTGGTCGGTGTTCGTTTTTAAAAGAAATAAAATTGAATCTTTTAAGATCTAAATTTGAACCTGAAAAGCCTCGGATGATCGAGGCAGTGAAAAGAATATCGTAAGAAAAGCGGCAAGATTTTAACCTTTGATTCTGTGAATTTCTCATAGAAACTTTTCACTTTGAATCTCTTTGTCGTGCATTTTGTTCTTTGTTAAACTGCTTTAGTTTTGGTGTTTCTTTATCTGGTCCTTTTATCTGGAATCCTCTCTCTTTAATTCTCTTTTTTTTTGCATATTCCGTCACTATGACACGCTTCTTATCTTTCTCATCTGAAATCGACTATAATTACGTTGAGCAAACTTGACTTGACGCCATTGTGATAAACAGAAAAAAAATAGAATGACCCTGACCAAATAATATGTAACCAGAAACAACCGAGAAAATTTCACCGTTTTTCTTTTTTAATATTCTGATGTATATTAATCCATTAAGTTAATAACTTAAGCTATGGCTAGTTCTACAACAAGAAGATATCGGTAGAAATTTCCTCTTCTTTACTTGCCTTGTTTTTCGTTATCTTCCTTCTTCTTATTCCCTGTTCTTTTATTGGCCTTGCTCATCTCTCCTGTTTTCTTTCGCAGATTCATTTAAACTCAGTAATCCCTGGTCCCATAGTGGATTTATCGCCTTGCTTGGGGGTAAAAGAACCTTCAAAACCAACATCAAGAACCTGATAATAATAATAATAATAATAATAATAATAATAATGTGAAACACACCATTTCATGAGATAAAACAAAGCAAGATAAAAGGTCAAAAATATTTTCGAAATAACGCTAGAAAGATACAACAAATATAACAAAATAATGGAAGTTATAAAAAAGAGGAATCTGAAAATCGAAATGATGTGCAAATGAACGGATGAATCAGGTAATAAATATACAAATACATAATGAAAACGTTTGATATTACTTCAGGTATCTTAGGTTGGAGCTAAATTCAATGAATGACAGGAAAAATATATGAAAAATAATGTTTTGTTTGGGAAAGATAGTGGCGCAGTATTATCATCTGGATGGAAACTTCTGATTACTGCAGAAGAATAAAAGGATTTTAATGGCTGAAGATGAAAGGGAAAAGTGAATAAAAATCTTCGAACGCGTCTTAGAAGAGATTGTGGATGGTTAATAACATGTAACTGTGGTAAATCAAGCTTACACAACCCCACACATGCAATAAATATTTGCATACATCTTTATGTATGTGTATGTTTGCTCTCATACTAAAGTAAAATCAATGGGCAAGTTTATAGTTTTATGCAGCCGTGCGTTTTATCTAACAACCGCTGCGTTGTCCCACTAAGATTTTCATATATTTCCTTAGTTTAATATATTAAGAACATTTGCTTAGATAGCTATCCATACAGATGACTCGCGTATAACTATTCCTTTACGTAATGTGATAGAGGATCGGCAGAAACGGATAAACTGCATATTTTAGTTCGAATATGTATACCAAATGTTGTTTTTTTTTTATAAATGAGCCTGTAAAACTGTTGTGGAGTTCTCCCTCTAAAGAGTCTATGTTGGACCCTTCCGCCTACTATAAAATTAATAGGAGAGAAGGCCCTGGAGAACAGTCAATGATTGAACGCTGTGTCAGCCGACACACACTCACTACTCTTCTGTTGTACTTACTGTTTAATATATGATATATCTGTAACACTTATTTTGTTATTTCTTTAATTATTTACTTGGTTGCCAAGAAAACCCCGAAATTTGCCTTCAGGAAAATAAGCAGTGTCTTAATAGATCGCAAAACGCCTCAGAAAGAAAAATAGTTAAACTCCGCGGGAAAATCTAAACACCTATGCAGCTATGTATGGTGGACAATTTCTTCATGGACAAAAAAGAGAGACTGAGCGACGGATGTTGTAAAGCGTAGGAACTGAATTAAAAAAAAAAAAAAAAAAACGATGATGTTTTAAGAGAAAGTTATACCTACACTCAAAAAGAGAGAATTGGGTTTTCTTGGAAGCATAATGAGGAAGCATAATCTAGGAAGGCCTAGATAATATAACGAAATCACTCATGTTAAAGTTATCGGTAAAAATAGGTTTATAATTACTATCCTTTAATTTACACTTGTCATTTAACTGTAGTAGAATATCAAAAGTATAGCTGGCCACTCCTAGTCGAGGATACTCGTCGAGGATAGGACTGTTAGCTAATCCCTATTGCAGCCGCTTGCTCAGGAGCATTTCTGTTTATTCACCACTCACATAGCGCTCCTGTGACTACGTTACTTAATTAAAAAGAGCGTGTTATCTAGAGTGATCAGCAATTTGAATAAGGCCAGTATGTTCAAGCCCTAGGACACGATGACTTGTGACTTCGTACTAGCACAACTATCGACGGCCCCCAAGGATTACGTCTACCCAATTTCACTCACAAGGCTTGGGTCAACCCTTGGTATGCTTTTCAGGCACTTTCCAAAAGGTGTTGCATGCTGGGATCGACCCATCCAATCCGATAACAACTGGGAGTTTCTTTCCTGACAAATCGACCCGGGTATCGTTGTCAGAATAAAAAAAGACCTTCTAACCACTCTGACATGTGCCCATATGACGAATGCATAATCATAAAATTTTGGTAATAAATTTCAAGGCCTCATTGAAGAAACTCTCTCTTCTTCTCTCCCCGTCTCTCTCTCTCTCTCTGATTAAATAATTTCCC
>CAHIKZ030000209.1:1302500-1315000 GCA_903632075.3 Acanthosepion pharaonis | reverse complement strand
AACCGCGTTCCTGGATTTACTAACAGTATTACCCTTTGTATGATTGTGTAAATACATTTTATTTCTTATATTTAATTATTGCGTTTGTTCTTCATTGGAGACCGAATTCATCTCGGAATCCACAACAAAAATGAAGAGACTCGAGGCGACGGAGATGTGGTTCTACAGAAGGATGCTAAGGATATCATGGACCGAGCGTGTGAGCCACGATGAGGATGTAAACAAAGAGAAGGCTTTATAATTAATATCAGGAGGAGGCAGCTGGAGAATCTGATACTCACGGGTTGAATAGAAGGAAAGAGAGACAAGGGAAAACAACGCGTGACATACCTGGCGGATTTAAGCAAGTGGATGACAACGTGGTCTAGTGAGGAAGCAGGTGGAGAGCTGCAAGGGATATTGGGAGGAGGAGAGCCATGATCACCTATGTCCTGAAAGGACATGGCGCATAAAATGAAAGAAAGAAAGATTACGGTTAATAACTGGCTATAATTACCGTCGTTCTAAGAAAAAAACGACCGAGCATGATGCGGGAAAATTAAAAATAATGTAATCTTAATTTGTTTACTGGCTATATAACTAACAGTTGACTGTCAATAATCAATAGTATTCCAAAACAACTCCGGCCTACGATTGCAAAAGTCAAGGGGATGATGATGATGAAGATGACGACGATGGTGATGATGATGATTGCATTTGCGTTATTATGGGATGGCCAAGAACGTATTCTAAGAGCTGGGCAGTGTATTGCGAGACTGGAGGATTTCTTTGGTAAACAAAGAAAATAAATACTGAGCTGTTACTTCCTTCTTTACGGAGGCGACTCAAAATTCAACCACTTCTCTGTTTATTAAATACCGCTTAACTTTTTTTAGCCGCTAAGACATATGGTTTTCCTTAGTGTGAAATAATAATAAAAAAAAACGTTATCAGGGAGCGAGAAAGAAAAAGAAGAGGAATCAAGAAGACGATAGATAGCGACTGACATTGCATTTAATATTTAAAGATCAAAATTAGCTGGAAATCAAGTCGCGCATAAAGATTTCCACAAGCGTGAAGTGCGAGAAAATTGTTATTAAGATCTTACGGATTAATTACGAGGACATTTATCATGAAACAACTATATATATATATATATATATATATATATATATATATATATATATATATATATATATATATATATATATATATATATATATATATATATATATATATATATATATATATATATATATATATATATATATAATGTATAAAATTCTCTACCTTTGAATAATCTGCAAAAGGATTGATAAGCCGTAGAAAACGAATCAATCCCTGAATCAGCATATGTTTAAATTATCGTCCTGGAAATGGCGACAAATTACATCCTACGGCATTGCCTCTGATCGGGAGATTGGAGGTTTTGAGTAAGGCTTTGAGGCGTGTGGGCCATCTCTTAATTGGTATTGTTCCTAGGTTCACCTTGACCTGTGCTAATAGCACCTGTTAGGTCTCAGCTATGGGCAAATAGTGAATCTCCAAACTGAGGTCAAAATAAGAATAATATTTTTCTTATGTAAGAATAATATTTTACATAAGTATGTAAAAATAGATTTTATAATAAAAATACCTGTAATACATTTTCCTCGTAAGAAAATTACCAGCAATATACATTTTCATCGTAAAAATATTACCAGCAATACATTTTCGTAGTAAAAAAAATACCTGCAATACATTTTTAAAAATAAAATTACCAAAGAAAATTATATCAATATGCCATTAAACAAATAAACACGTTTACATTAGAATCTCATTGCAATTACATTCTATAATACAATCTCTTTTTCAATTCATTCTTATAGTAAAATATTCTGATCTTCTTTTAATTAAATGTCTACCGCGGTTCATTTAAAAGATAGTTCGCGCAGCGGATTCGTTGTTACAAACATCCAATCGGATGTGCGAAATACGTAGTCATTTTTCGTCTAATTCTTTAAAAAGGCCAGAGTAGCTGTTAGCGTTTGGTTGTGAGGGAGAATCAAGGATTGATTTCCACTGATTGGGTCGATTTGGTGATGTTGAAAGACCCGAAACTCTTTGATGAACCAAGTCAAAACATCACTGACGACCCCATCTGGCGCCTCATTAAAAGCGTATTTTTGAATTAATGAATCAATTATAATGCAGTATTCTTTTAAGCCTTCTCATATCAAAGTTAAAATCCCTTCCATTTAGAGTCTGTCTATATTTCTGAGATGAGGTATTATGTACATTATTTATATTATTCGGACTATTGTCCTCATCTTTGTCGCTATATTTATCACAGCGTTTCGGCCGTTGTACGCTCCGGCCTTCTTCAGGTGGTTGGAATTTCGAACTGAACCCTTTATTTCACTCACTGTGGTAGACTGTTCTAACCGGGTATTGAACTCACACTCTCCGAGTCATTGTGGGTGACAAATAATTTTCTACCCTCCACCATCTCTCTCACGGGCGAGATGCGGCTAGCCTCTCATTGCTCTGTTGCTACTACCATGGAAAAGGCTCGAACGAACTACATTCTTTGGTTCCACTGGCTCTAACCTTCACGTCTAGGACACGTCATACCAGTTACCTTGAAGCAAACCACCAACATTCACTCTGTGTTCCATCGGCGAGAAGTAAGTTCCACTTGAACAGCTTCTCCCTGTGGACCACTGCCATTGTGGAACCGAATCCCATGATGATGTTTCCCCGATCACTATAATCTTAACCTGTTCATATCTAGGGTTAAACGTTATCTTGCCCTCCTATCCGTGTAAACTGCCACTTAATGTAACCTTCTTCCTCGAGTAGCTTCCAAGCTTTGTCCAGGCGAACCTCACTGAAAATAAAATAAGTACACTTTTCTCTAGACATTAATTTCCGTTATTATAAATTTTAAAAGCAGATTATAGAAACAAGAACTAATTAAACAACTCATAAATCAAACCCTGTGATGTCGGACAGCATTGGTAATTAGAATATTGTAAGCTTTAGCAGTTATATATTAACACGTCAACTCTGCATTAGTCAGATGTTTGCATCAAACAAGAAAGAAGCATTTATTCAAGTAAACATGGTAGAATATAATTATTGTAGAAAAATATTTCAACAATTCAATTTTAAATTTGTTATCAAATAATATTGATAGCATCTCATGGAGTAGTGTATACAAAAATTATGTCGCTCGTGTAATACATTTATAGTAATGAAAATCCTCATACATCATTCTTTTTTATCGCGGCTCTCATACTAAATACCTGGATGTGCGGATGGTGTAATGCATAGTGACTCGGAATAAGACATTGCGGATGTTGGTCAGATTGTGGGGTTTGCGTATATTTTTATATGAAGGGGCGTGTTCAATATATAAACAAAGATAGAAGCATGAAATAAACGGACGTTTATTTCTTTTATGTTGACTTTATTGAAACAAAGGTAAATGTCTCTTGAGTATGTCCGTTTTCCTTTTTGGTTCAGAAATCATTTACTGGGATTAAGGATAAAAACGGGTAAAGACGGTCGAGCTCAAGTTAGCTTTGTGCTGAATTGGGATGTCCGAATTTCCATTTGGTGAGTAGGGCTGCTGAAAACACGTCCGAAAGATCTCGTTGGAAAGTGGAGAGAGAGAAAGATTCTTTCCTTTCCGGAAGTGGGGTCATAAAATCTCACATGTGACCAGAAACCCTTTCCGGTTTCTTTATAACTTGCATCATGAGAAAATGAATTTATCCAATTTGTATACTTGATTATTATTTTAATTATTGGTTTTATTTCATTTTCCCAAAAAACCGAAGATCCTCATAAGAATTGCCTTGTTGGTTTCGTCACATTCACATACACGCAAACACTATTTGGTAAACTTATCCATTCATTTTTTTGCCCCCGTAATGGGTTAAATAGTGTGACTTGTAGAGGGAAAAGTCTTGCTATCTCCAAAGAATGTTAGTGTTCATTCGCAAAAAAAAACGAAAAAAAGATTATTTTTAAACTCCAAAATTTCACCTTGTGTAACAGCAAAAGTGTTCCAATCGTGTAAAAGTAAAATTGTCTATTTTTTAGATTGTCTTGAATTGTTGTATTTTAGAAATGACTAAAGATACCAATTAATTAATCATAGCTAAGGATAGGAAGCTCAGGAAGGATTGAAATAAATTACAGACACGCACACATATATATTGTTCCATGATTATTTTATAATTTATTCAAGATGATCTTCGCCCTCTCTAATCGTCTAACTTTCTGTCCTGGCGTAACAAGTTGCCTCATTAGTTTAACGTATGATTTCATTTTCAAGTCTGTTTTTACTGCTCTTTGGACTTTCAGAGCTGAAACTCCACTGTAACGGGCCAAACGTTTTATGGATTGAGTTGGATCTTTTCTAATTGATATCTTTAGCTCTAAGTTGAAATAAGGATCCCACTTCCTGTTGTGACTTCCTGGTCCATTTTTACTCTCTAATGTTCCTTCTTTTTAAAAAAAATATTCACCATTCTCTTGAATGGGCGTTGAAGATGGACGCCAGAGTATGTATGTTGGCACCATTACTGAATGCTTGAATGATCTTTTTCCTCTCACCATTGCTCATTTAGGAAAAGAGTGGGGCTAATACAAAATGACTTTAACCTGTTCTCTTTCTAGCTGAATAACTGAAAGTGCTTTAAGCGATTCTTACGACAAATCGTGTCAGTATGGCTAAACCTGTTGTGTGAAAACCTGGCAAAGGAATACTTAATTGGTTTTGTGTTTTTTTTTTTTTTTAGATATTAAACATTTTGTGGGATGGACAAATATGCTGTTACACGATTTGGACACTTTTACTGTTACACCCGATATATTCGTCTTTAAATATTGCACAAAATGTTGATAAACCGTAAAAAATCAAGTCAATTACCATTTTAAATACAATGTATGGACATGAAAGGATATACGTTAAGTGTCATCAGCATGCCGTATTCAAAAACAAAAACTCTGTTATTGCATTAATCATCATATATGGGAAAGTGGCCGAGTTTCCGACTATGAGTTCCGTCCTGGGTAAGACGATAAACTACATTCGCGTCCTGGGTAAGACGATAAACTACGTCTGACAATATGGTCTCTGAACAACTAATTGCTGGTGTTCCCAGGTACACCCTGACCCGGGGTGGTAGCACCTGTTAGGATTTCAGCTATGGGCAAATAGTTAACACCCAGCATTTTGTAAAAATAATTTTTAATACCAGAAATATTTTATAATAAAAAATATTGCCAGCAATAATTTTTTAAAGAAAAATTATTATCAGCAATCGTTTAAAATAACATACAAGTCATACAAACAGTTATATAGTCTTTAAAAAATGGAGAATGAAACTCAGAATCCAAAATAGTGCGAACTCACTATTCTGTCGTAATTGATCGAGTGAGGTAGGCTTGCTAATCTTTACAGCAAATCAATGCACCCGTGATGTAATTGCTGATATAATCAAATATGAAGTGATTTTCTAAGCGTTGCACAGATGTTGCACAAGGCCGAGAAAAGATTTTCTAAGCGTAGCTTAGATGTGGAACAAGTCCAAAAGTATGGAGCTGCCAGCGAGGATTGAACTCACTACTTAGTCGTAATTGGTCTAGCAATCAAATTTCCTAACCATTACAACAAGTCGATTTGAGAAAAGACTTTTATAAGCGTAGCTTGGATGTGACACAAGACTGAAAGTATGGAACACCTTGTGAAGATCGAACTCACTATTCAGTCTTGATTGATCTAGTGAGTCAAGCTTGTTAACCATTACACTACCTCGAAATACCCAAATGCTGATTTTTTAAGTGTTATTTAGATGCAACACAAGGACGAAAGTAAGGATCCCCCAGTCAGAATCAAATTTTCTATTCAAGCATAATTGATCGAGCGAGACAAGCTTGCTAACGATTACACCAAGTCGATGAGCTCATGACGGAATTCATAATGATGTAATCAAATGCAAGAATTGTTTTCTTTAAACTATTCTTAAAAAATGGGGTCGCGAAACGAAATGCTGGGGTCGCGAAAATTAAATTTAAACTTTTGAATTCGCTGAGGAATCGAGTGACTCAAACTTGAAACATGAATTCAGAAAAAAAAAACTGAATTCTGGATTGGAGCTAAAGCTGAATTTACCACAATTTCTAAAATGGCGCTACATGTTCTTCTGCCATGTAGCACTACATACCTATGTGAAACGACTTTTTCAGCTTTAACCCTTCCTAAAACACAAAATCTTTCGACGCTGAAAAACGTCGAAGATGCTTTACGTCCAGCAGCGTCAAATACTCCGCTATGGTTTAATTTGTTACGCAGCAAAAAAAAAAGAAGCAGATTCGACACATTTTTACTTTGTTTTTTTTTTGTTGTTTTTGTTTCTTTTTTGTTTTTTGTTTTTTACTGTGGTTTATTTTTGTACTTGAAACAAATCCTAAAACTACTTTTATTTTGCCAAATAATATAACTACATTTTTATATTTATATTGTTAAAAAAAAAATGATTTATATATTTATGTGTATGTTTTATTTCCTATTTAATACCTAGAGTCACGAAAAATCTCGTGATAAAAAACGGGGTTATGAATGAAAAAGTTTATAAAACAATTTGCTAATAAAAATCGTGTAGTTTTTATTTCGGCAGAAATAATTTCCGTCCGATCAAATGATGTTTCCGGGAATAAATTAACCTAGTCTGTTTTTACTACGACTAAATTTCCTATATTTGCTTTCGTGCAAAATGCATTTAACCGATACAGTAAAAATGTTAGATGATAAGATATATTTATTGTGTACATTCATTTACTGTTTGTAATTAACTTAAGTACTGAAAAAGCTGGTTTCTTCTGTGAAAGCCGTCTTCAAAATTTAGTTGGTTGCTTCATTTTTACGCAAAGTTTTAAACAGGGCCGCGACGACTCATCAGTTCATGTAAGGTTGTAACTGTTCAAGCCGTTACGCGTTTACCCTTCAAATGAAAAGACTAGATGATTGATTAAATAGTTGTAACAGACGTATACGCCAACTTAAAGTCTGAAACAGTCGAATCGTTCCATGCAAATGTAATCTTAAATCGATGTGATATTTGTCGCAATTCGTTTGCATTGTCTTCAATGGTGTACACGGTTCGAAACCAATAAAATTGACTAATAACTAACGAACTAGAAAAAAAGAAAGAAAAAGAAAACGTTATTTTTTTTTTCTCTGAGAAGGCCATGTCGTATTTGGAACTCTGATAGAGAAATCCTTGCGATTGAAAAGGGGAGCAGGAGAAGAACTGTATCGTTCGATTGTACTTCATAAGTGAAGCTGATCAATTCGTTCGGACGTAGTAAGAGGTAAGACTCGCAAAGCAGGGCGATCGTAGAAGAAAAATAGATCGCATGCTACTGATTGTGCGTAATGGCTGCTTGGGTGGATTATTTCTGCTTGTATGGGTGAGCGGCCTGCAGAAAATTCGGTTGAAGCAATTCAGGAAAGAGAATGAAAGAGAAGGCGACTGAAGAAAAGAAGAGACGACTGGATGGGGGGGGGAGAAGATAGTCAGGAAAGAGAGAAATGACGAGAAGGGAAAAAAAAGAAATATTGTGGGCAAATAATAGAGATTGCCAAGGAAACAACAATAAAAAAAAAACGTTACCATTTACAAAGAGATACGCCTGAAACCTGGAGGGGGGATAAAAAAAAGAAAGGTAGAAACAAAGTATAAAATAGGAGGATTTTCGGTATTCTACAGAATCGCACCTCTTCAAGAAATATTCATTTCTTACAATTTGTTTTTCAGATTACTATAATAACAGTAATAATAATAATAATAATAATAATAATAATAATAATAATAATAATAATAATAAAAAATACTCCCGATCATGACTATCGGCTTTTCTTCTTTTTTTTTTTAATTTTCATATTTTTAAGAGTGGGATTCAGTCTACTATATTTAAATTCAATGGAACCCCCACCCACTAGAACAACTCTAAAAATAGACGCATGCCACGTGTACTACGGGATATTCTTATTAGACCTGCTGTCTAACTAATGATACAAAAATTATAAAGATTTATATAGAGATATTTTTGAGAAGGCTCAAGAAATTCAAGTAATTTTAAGTTTCTTAAATTTAATATTTATTTCTTTTAAAGTATATATCTACTACCATATTCCTGTGTTGCCCCAGAGCTGACAAACAAAATGTCAACCAATTTGTAAGTAGTCAAGAAATATTAAATTGTGTACTTACTTACCGTTACCTTTAATCACTATTATTATTATTTGCTTACTTGCGTTTATTTATTTATTTTGTTTACGGCCTCATCACATTGTAACATCGGTTCCCATACGATCACTGAATTTAAGCAACGTCGATCCAGGTCAGTAACTATATGGGGGACTACTTAGGAACACCAGGTGCTGTAAGGTTGGACGTGCACGTGGTGTACTGTATAATGGCGCGGAATTGTTAGTGGGAGAACCGAGTTCTAATTCCCAGTAGGTTCGTTATATTCGTTAATATTACATATGTTATATAATATATTCGTTGTATATATATATATATATATATATATATATATATATATATATATATATATAAATAAAATAAAAGGGCTTAAACACTTATATTCCATGGTCATAATTTATTCCATTGGAATCGTAAATACGATCCAATTCATCAGACCTACAAATTAGACGCGTGTATTTAAACTGAGAACGGGGAAAAACGCAACTGTTTCAATTGGGGACGTGAAATAACGCGTCTATTTAAACCGAGAACGGGAAAAAGAACGTATTGGTTTCATCTGGGCTCGGAAAGAACGGGTCTATTTAAACTGAGAACGGGAAAAAAGAACGCATCTGTTTCAACTGAAGACGGGAATGAACGCGTCTATTTAAACTGAGAACGGGTGAAAAACATATCTGTTTTAAATGGGGAAGGGAATGGACACGTCTGTTTATGCTGAGAATGGGGAAAAAGAACGCGTCTATTTCAACTGGGGGCGGGAAAGAACGCGTCTATTTAAACAGTAAAAAGAACGCGTCTATTTCAACTGGGCAGGGGAAAGAACGCGTCTATTTAAACTGAGAACGGGAAAAAGAACGCATCTATTTCAACTGAGAACGGGGAAAAACGCGTCTATTTAAAAACAGAATTGGAAAAAAAGACGCATCTGTTTCAATTGGGGACGAGATAGAACGCGTCTATTTAAACTGAGAACGGGGAAAAACGCATCTGTTTCAATTGGGGACGTGAAATAACGCGTGTATTTAAACCGTGAACGGGAAAAAGAACGTATCTGTTTCATCTGGGCTCGGAAAGAACGCGTCTATTTAAAGTGAGAACGGGAAAATAACGCATCTGTTTCAACTGTGGTCGGGTAAAAAGAACCTATTTATTTATACTGAAAACGAAACGATATGCATTAAAGCGATACTGTCTTTATTCCCTATATTGTGATAAAGTTCGTATTCTCCTCACTTCAGAATTCAGATTTGAACCTTTCAACATTTTTCAGTGAAACTTTCCCTTTACAAAATTATAATTTGCAGTTATATTTTAGATACATGGAAAAATGCGAGCAATTTTAATTGACGTCAGGTGGGTATGGTGAAAGAAACTGTTTCGATTCAGGACTCGGACGAATGAAGGTGGGTATTGTAAAAGAAAAAGTAATTGTACATCTTGAGTTTAGCGTCATTTCATTGACTCAGCTGTTAGAAGAACGCGAGTGTCAACGATACTCAATGCTGAAAGGAAGGTAATTTAGAATGAAAATGAAATCGAGGCTGTTTGTAATTTCTATTGCTATTTTTTTCTGTTTTTTATTCATTTAAGAAACTGGAGGGTGCAAAAAAAAGAGGCAGTTGAAGAGATGAACAAGGATGTGAAAGAAAGGGTATTAAAAGTAAGAGAAAAAAATATGAAAGAGGAAGAAGATGGAGGCGTGAGAGAAAAAAACGGAAGTAGGATCTGAGATACAAGAGAAAGAGAATAAAAGAATTAAAGGTGGGGAAAAAAAAGAAGAAAATAAAAAGAGGAACGAAGAAAAGTGTAGAAGAAGAAGAGGAGGAAGATGTAAGATAATGATGATGAGAAAGAAGAAAAGACCTAAGAAATTGAGATATGTGATATGGAAGACGAACAGGGAATAAATAAAATTGGGGTAAAAGAAAGAAAGAAAGAAGTAGAAGATATGATGAGGAAGATTATGATTAGCATGAGGATGATAAAGACAAAAGAAAGAACATGAAATTTGGGATACAAAAAGGGGCAAGAAGAAGAAGAATACTGAATATTTTTCAAACGGCTTCAGTTTATTTAAGCACTGTAAAGAGATTGCTCTTGTAGAGTGATTGATAATCCTAGAGAGAAAGGGAAAAAACTGACTTACTGAAAAATACCACGGCTGCTACATTGTGTGAGGATAGAGTCAAAACAAGTACATACTGTTTTTCAAGCTGATAGAAGAATCACAACTTTCACCCTTTCGAGAGATCCATAGCAGTGCCTGCAGTTTAATTTAATTAATTTATACACAATGATCTGTAGAATAAGTATTACCATATCCCTGACAGATCGTCTGAAAGGGCAGGGAGTGGTCGCTGTCAAATAGTTCCCGGGGAACTGACCGGATATCCTCTGATATTCATCTATTTGGGTCCATGGAGGAAACACCCAAATGTCAGACGCTCTACAATAATGGAGGGTTTAATGAAGTAACTGCGAATATATTTTCATGATCTGCTTCTACTTCAGATAACAGTAGTGACTCAAATAATACTGCACTGAAGCAAACACTATGATAAATACTGAATAGAGTATGTCCAAGTATAAATTTTTGTCATATAGGATATAAATAAATAGAATCGTTTGTTTATATAAATAAGTGTAATTGAGCAGTGTTAGCATTAGATCAATTGCTAAGTGTACCATCGTGTAGTATACCTACCAGTTCATTACTTACTTACGAGTTTGTCTACATTATATATTCTCTCTCTGTTATCTCGAAAACCCGAGATACAGCAATTTTAAATGGCGTGCTTTTACTCAAACTTACTTAATCGACGATGTTTCCGTAATGGAGTCAGTTAGAACACCGGATTTAATGACGGTTCATCGGTTATTTATTTTTTAATAAGATTTCTCGAATATTCAGGTCAGTAGATGAAAATAAAATGCAGTATAAAAAAAAATAAACGGTGCTTCTACTCAAATAGGGTTATCTACTAAAATAAATCTAAAGTGATATATATATATATATATATATATATATACATATATATATATATATAAACGTTTCTCGTACTGCCAAATCTAATCAGACATTTGAGGAATAAAAAATATGGGATCATATTAAACATAAGATACAACAATATCCACGTTTAAAACATAAAATGTAAGGTACCTTTCGACCGACACATTTTCAAACACAATCGTCGGTAATCTAAAACGGAGTACTAACAAGAAATTTTTTTTATTAATACCGTAATAAAATAGGATGGTAAGGGGAAAAAATTTTTTTACCTCAAATCATGTAACCGTTCCCCCAAATAAGGCCAACTTAAACTTCATCTCCCGTTGTACGCAGAGGGCCGGCCTACGTATGTTGATAATAACGAGGTGGAGTCTGTTCCTAGCCCTGTGGGAGAATACTCAGTCCTACAAACACCAGAATTTAATAGATGTTCACCGATAGCAGAGGCATGAGTCTGAGAACACCCGGATGTCACAAACTCATGCCTACGCACGCAGCCCAGGACATGTTGGGTGATTCTAACCACAAGCCTCTGGATAGTTTTGCCCACATAGTCGAGCTCGCATCGACATTTAAATTGATAAATAACTAAATTATTATGGTAGGTAGGCAAAACATCCTTACGGCAAGGGGGTGGGGAAAGCCCTCCTGGTAGTAAATATGTAAATATAATTGGTTGGATTGATGTGAGATTGTCACCCTAGGTTTCACGCTTTTGCGATCGTCAGACAAACTAATTAATTTTTAAAAATTTTTTTGTGTTTATGTAGATTGCGTGTATTGGTGTTATTATGAAAGTGTGTGGGGGGTATCGTCGTCGTGATGTCATCGTGCTAACGCAAACATCGATGCAGGTCCGTACACCCGATGAGGTACGCAGACACACATGCACACCCGCTCGTCCACCGGGGCTCATACAGACATAGACATATGTAGTCAGAATGCGACTTGACATATGTATGTATATTTGTGCTGTTGTCTATATAGATACGCATTTGTATGTTGAAATTCAAAGATCGGAAGTGTAGCGAAAATTTCTCGTGAATGCCTCGTGAATGTATACATGTCCGCAATCATATCACTTTTCTATTCTTTCGCTGAATAATATTTCCTCGCATGCACGTATATACGTGTGGTGGCGTCTGTGTAAAATTATGATAGGTAAAAATTGCTATTGTTTTTAATTTTTTAAGGTTGATTTGTTATTATTTGAAAAATGATTATTTGCCTGTTTTTGATGACTG
>CAHIKZ030000209.1:1287500-1290000 GCA_903632075.3 Acanthosepion pharaonis | reverse complement strand
ATATATATATATGCAATTTGATCGTTCCTTACTTACGGTCTCGACTCAAGGCATTTTCTCAATGACGTAATGTGGCTTCCCTCTGTCTTTTCTATAAATATTTTCATGGCAACTGCGCTGATGAGCTATTTTCACTGGTGCTCGGAATTTGCGCGTGATATTAGTTTGGTACCTCAGTCCAACCCATTTACTTCTGAAACAGTTCAATCTAACCGCCTCTTCTACTCCGATAGCTTCTTCTCTCTCATTTCTCAACAGTTAAACTCTCTTTCTTTTACATGCTTCCTTGATAACTCTAATATTCAAAGAATTAAATGTTGCCTTGATCACCGGTCTTCTTTCTATCGTTTCATCAACTCCCACCCCATATAACCAGTCTTTGCCCTTATTTACACCCACTGTAGCCTCTGCTTGTTAGTGGCACACCCGCCATGCTTGGGTGAATTGTTTTATATATATATATATATATATATATATATATATATATATATATATATATATATATATATATATATATATATATATATATATATATATAGAGAGAGAGAGAGAGAGATTGGCTGTAACAGCAAAATTGCTCAAATCGTTTAAAAGCAAAATTGTTAGATTAAGTTTTGCACTGTTATATCTGAGAAATGATCTATTTTCAAGTCTTTACCTTTTGCTTTTTTCACTGTTATAGGTGAAACGCCTCTATGACGTGCCAAACGAGTAAGATTGTCGGTACTATTACTGAAGGCCTGAATGATTTTTTCTTTTCGTCAATGCTCAGTTGAGAGGACAGTTTGTCTCACAAAAAAAGATTTTAACATCTTCTCTTTCTAGCTGAATGTTTATCAATGATTCTTACGACAAATGAAGTCAAGATGCCTAAACGTTTTATCTGAAGACCTGGAAAAACTCACTTATTTTAGTGGCTTTAAGATATTAAACACTTTGTGTGATGGACAATTATGCAGTTACACATATATATATATATATATATATATATATATATATATATATATATATATATATATATATATATATATATATATCTCTCTGTGTGTGTGTTATTTTTAAATCGGTTCATCCCAAGAAAGACAAAAAGACCACTAAGTCACAGGTAACATGGGCTAAATCACTACTATAGTTCTAAAGATTGGGGAGGTGTGTGAATCTGAAAATCAAATATATATCTTTATATACATATATATAGTCACACATCATTATTGTTGTAAGTCTGTATGTATGTATTGATTCCGTTTCATAAAATGTTGTCGGTCTGATGAGATGAATATGTCTATATTCATCGATATGAGTTTATAACTGACAATGAATTTTTAACTTTTTTTTTAATTATATATATATATATATATATATATATATATATATATATATATATATATATATATATATATATATATATATATATATATATATCGGAGGTAAAAAATGGCAATACTTATTTCTGTGTCTGTGTGTGTATCATGTATATCTGTTTTATGGAAACTTACCCTAATAATAATGGACTATTCCTGACATTATAAATACTGCGCCTCTCAAGAGGTAGGAGGAGATTGTAAGACGAGGAGAGATAACTGAGAACATATTGTAAGGACATTAGAATAGTGATACTTGTCGAGACAACATAGTTCACTCTAACCAAATCTGATAGTCATTACTAATACTTCTACTTCTTTGTATTATATTTCTGTTGTAATATATCTTTGTATTCCATACTTGTGTTCGTGTTATTCTTTCATTGGTTCTAACATTGGACCATCACCATGGTACAAGGAACTTGGACCATAACATCTGTATAAATGAATGTATATATATATGTTTGTTTGTTTGTTACTTGAGTCGCTATTATAGTGCATCTTTGTATTTGAAATAGACGCCCATTTGTATTTATCAAATTCAGTGTATTTTCCCTGTCAATCTAAGAAAATGGATTCCCCAAAATAGCGTTTGAAGTAATGCAAATAATTACTTTACATATATGTATAGTACATAAAGTTATTCAATTGCAGAATATTAGTAGACCAAAAAAGAAATTAAAAAAAAGTTAACATATATCAATATTTTTTAACATAATGTTCACCATGTACAATGTCTAAGACCCGCTCAAGGTAGAGCATTACAGAATAAAATGCATCATTTATGGGAAAGATAACGATTAAACCTAGCCTTGGACATGTTAAGGTTGTAGTTATCGAGGAAACTTCTTCTTGATAGTCGGTTCCATAAACTCTTCATGATCTGATATAAAGGGTGATTCATTAAGACAGATTATATATAGGAGTTTCTCATTAAGTGGGATCAAAGCCAGCAGTAAATAATCAGTGTTATTGGTGAATATTTATTTCTCTATTGGATAATGTTATTTAAATCATGGCAATTATGTGTGAAAAATAAATATCGCTCAAATGTCCGCTAAATCTGATAGAAAAAACCCTGAAACGTTTAAACTTAACTCACATTAACATCAGTCCAAATTATTGAAACACCCTTTTTA
>CAHIKZ030000209.1:1220000-1277500 GCA_903632075.3 Acanthosepion pharaonis | reverse complement strand
ATTTCTCCACCGAGAAGCTAATAAACTGGTCTTCAGTCATCTTTAACGGATGGGAGCATCAGGGCCAATCTATAAAACCCGTTGGTCAGTCTGTTGTGGCAGGAAGCAAGCAAATACAACGTCGATGTTAAACTCAATTTCCCTTCGCTCATTTCAGTCCGGGGAGTCGAATGAACAATTTGAATATTCATCAGCAAATTAAAGCAATATGAAATAAACAACGTAACAATGTGTATAGGACATGTCTGATTGCAAGTCGCTGATAACTCGGTTCAATGAGATTACATAATGTAGGAAAGGAAATTTAATTCCCAGCATGTCCATAAGTGCATACACAAATAACGAAATTGTGTAAATCACTGACATAAATGAATAGATTTGACAAAGAACTGACTCGTACTTTGTTGAATTCTTCAATCACTAGCTACTCAAACCCGTGTAAAGAATATAAGGTCCATCAGTTGGACAAATAAGAGTAAGATCTATCAGGCAGTAAGGTGAAACTTTAAACTCCCTGTGGGATAGACGGCTACAGCTACAATACGGTAAATGTTGCTATCGTGACCCCTGTAGCTATTAAGATTTTGCGGGGTGGGGAATTCACTGTTATCTTTATTGTAGATAAGTTGTCAATCAATTTCGCCATACTATTTAAACCATAGAACCATGAAGAAGAAATGAATTTATATTTTTTCTATTTTTTTTTTTTGCCAGAGTGAATCCGTCTATCTTTCTGAGATGAGGTATTATGTACACTATTTATATTATTCGGATTATCGTCCTCATTTTGTTGCCATTTTTATTACAACGTTTCCGCCGTTGTACGCTCCGGCCTTCTTCAGGTGGTTGGAATGTCGTACTGAACCCTTTATTTCGCTCGCTGGTGTAGACTGTTCTAGTTCCACGTGCCATGTCTAATGGATGTCATTTATCACTTATCTCCTGTTAAATCCCCCTCTCCAAGTTCTACACCCCCTTAAACAGGATCTTACCAAGGACTTTATTCACTTTATCCAGTGACAAGACCCAAAGAGTTGCGAGTTCAATACCTGGTTAAGGCAGTGGAGAATTACTACTATCATCGTCGTTAAATAATTCGTTAGCAGTGCTTATGTCACACTTTTTAAAAGATTTCACAATAATTTCTGGTCTAATATTATCCTAATATTGCTTCATCCATTCGCAGACTTGTGCAATGCTGGCTGGGTCGTTTTATTCTTCCTGTAAGTGTAACGTCGTGATCAGGCATTGCCATCCACGTGTTTCATTACTCCTTCATGTTTAAGTCTAAGCTAATAGAAATTTCCAAGTAGCTAATTTTGACCAACTGTCGCGAATTTTAAAATTACATATGGCATATAAGACGCAGAGAAATTTTAAAATATATTCTTAGTTAAAAAAAGGCGCCTTATATGTCGTCAAATACGGCACTTGTCCGAATTGTTGAAAAATTTGAATCAGTCAACAATCATTTTTGATAATATTTCATGACCAGTCAATAACTAGTCGGTGGCGCTATTACACACTTATATAAACCGGACACTTCCTGTCTTCTTTTTTTCCCTCTGTTTCCTCTCATCCAGCTGTAGTGACGACTTCAACAAGAAACCTTTTCCTAAGTATGGTATATTTTTACTTTTACTGACTGAACTTTCATACACACTCATGCTCTCAAACACGCACGCGTTTATCACACACATAATTCCTAATTTGTAACTTTTTATGTCTTCTTTCTTTTCTTTCATCAATTTAACCCAAACAAGGCGATAATGCGACAAATTCCCAAGAGGTACTGGGAGTGAAAGTGAATAGGAAGAATTTGGAAGCAACCGAAAATCCAATTCTAATCAGGAAATGAGATATAAACCTTTCCTCATGTATCAAAAGACTGGGCACGAGTGTGAACTTTTACGCAATTTCAGTCCTCCTATACGGCAGTGAATAATGGCTAATCTCATCGCCTTGAAGGAACGTAAATCTGTTTCTACAGAAGGATGCTGAGAATGTTGATCACCGACGCTACTTCAAATAAAAGTTAGGGAGGAAGATCTAACCAGTATTGGAAAGGTGTTGTATAGGTGAAGGTTTGGACTTTGGGCGACAGGGTCGATTCGATCATAAAGTTGCCGCCTTCTTTCTCGGCCGCTGATCGCTGGTTATTTTTCGTTCGGATATAAAAGAGAACTTCAACAAAGGAATTTTAAGATAACTCTTATTTTATTAACGACGTTGACGGGTACATCTAACAAGCCCGTGGGGTTGCTCTTCCGGTCGCAGTGGGTAGTAAGTTCCCAGATACGGAAATATCACGCCTATATTAAAAGCGTTTTGCATTTACTAATTCCACATTAAGACGCGTGAGTTGACAACGGAACACGTTTCACACTCAGAAGAGCATAAAAAGAATCAAAATTCGGGTCTGTAGGTGGGTTTTGAACGTTTGTCGTTTGGACGTGTTTATTCGTACGTGCTTGCAAATAAGACACTCCATAAAAACGTATATACACGTCGAGGAAGGTGTTGATATCTGCGTGGGTTTGCAGCAGCATAACTCTCTGATTTTTAATCTTTCTTATTCCCTAAATACCCGTGGGATTTTGGAGAGACACTTTATTATTAGATCCTAATATGTCTTTCGTGAACACGTTCTATCCTTACAGATCGCGACAGCTATTAAGATGTAATTAAATGTACGTAAATGTTTTAAAAAAATATTCAGCATTATTATTTAGATATATAAAATAGCACAAATAGCTATATTGTGGAAAAAGGTTTGGTTTATTTTGTTTTACGGCATATCAATCTGTATGCCTACAAGTTTTTTATTGCTAATATTTTTTTTTCCCAAAAATGTATTGCTGCTAATATTTTTTCTTCAAAAATTTAGTACTGGTAATAATTTTTTAGAAAATATGTTGATGGTATTAAAATCTATTTTTACAATTTCATAGAGTTTCGATCCCAGTTTGGGGGTTAACTATTTGCCCATAGCTAGGACCCTAACAGGTGCTACCACCCCGGGTCAGTGTGTACCTGGGAACACCAGCAATTAAGATCAGAGGCCTTGCTGCTGGACGTAGTTTATCATCGTATTCAGTATGTGGATGTAGTTATCGTCATAGCCAGGACGGCGCGGAAAAAGGTATTTTCGATAATATACGAATGGTTTAGGTATTTATGGACATTTTTAAACTTTTATCAATTCAATATTCTTGTACATGTAGTTAATATTATACATTAATTACTAATTTTTTTTAATTAATAAATATTTGTGCTCAGAGTCTGCCTATATTTCTGAGATGAGGTATTATGTACATTATTTACATTATTCGGACTATTGTCCTCATCTTTGTCGCCATATTTATCACAACGTTTCGGCCGTTGTACGCTCCGGCCTTCTTCAATGACACATGCCACAGTGGATAAAGGCGTTGGTTAGATCCAGTGACAGGACCCAAAGAGTGTGAGTTCAATACCTGGTTAAGGCAGTGGAGAACTTTCAGAGGGAAATTAACAGGAGATGACTGATAACTGACATCCATCAAACATGGCACGTGGAACTAGAACAGTCTACCCCAGTGAGCGAAATAAAGGGTTCAGTTCGAAATTCCAACCACCTGAAGAAGGAATATATATTTTTTGTTGGTGGGACGAGTGTGATGCGTCACTTGTCGAAACGTGAATACATTCGCTCATTGATATCTGCACTCAGAATCATGATAAGAGAAATCAAATTAAATCCTTCCTGAGACAGATTCTAAAATGAGACAAAACAATGGATTGGATAATAGAAAAACGTTATGAAAAATAAGCTGATGAAATAGAATCAGCATATACAGTCTTATTTCTTAGCCACTAATTTAACTAGGCATTCAAATCAAATCAATAAATACATCTTTCATTCGGACGCTCTTTTTAATGATCATTTCAACAATCAGGGATTTAGACTTCATTGTCACTATTATGGAAGATGCCAATTATATTAGAGAATCCTTCAGGATGTCGAGCGAATCACATAATCACACACCTAATATGGATATTGTCATATTTAACCATATTATTTTTTTTTTATTATCAATATTCCTCGACTCATACATATATATGTATATATTAGATGAAATGAATTAATATAGTTTCTGTTTATACGCTGTTATTTTTTATGGATAGAACTTATTTGAATAAATGATGTGTTTTAATTAAACAGTATTTTACATTTAACTGTCTGAATGTTCGAGAAATTTCGTAGAAAATATGCATTCTCCGATTGGAATCAAACCTGCATCCAATCAGGAAACCGTTATATAGCTGACGTGCTGTTAACAATTCAATCACAGAACATTTTCCGGTTAGCAAAGTCCAAATTACTGCTTATAGACCTCCATGCTATCCTCCAGAAAACTGACTATTTGCGCCTTCTCGGGCGAACAGTCACTGCAAATATGAAGTGCAAAGACTATATTGAATCCATTGCTAATTCCAGTAATCGGGACTTTACTAATTGGAAAGTTCTCAGTGGCTGAAGGGTTACCAACACCTCAGGCCAAATAACGGTTTCCGAATAGGATACAGGTTCGATTCCTTTTGAAGATCGCATATTATTTACGAAATTTCTCGAACATTCAGGCCGGTAAATCTAATTAATATTGTTTAATTAAAACAGAGCATTTACTTAACAGATCACTATTTTCGAAGATACATATTTTGGCCGGAGGAGGTTCGGGATGTTTATTGTCTCCATCAACGCTGCTATGTTGATTGGATATGTAGGCATTGATGTGTCGCTTCCAAATGATGAGTCACATTAGAGGATTCAACTCTACCTTTCCCCATTCTTTTAACGCGGGCATCGGTCTCCTGGTTTCGTAATGGTACATGCGATTCAGAAGCGGGTGTTTATCTCCCAGTACATGTCTCCACGGTTCTTCGTTAGAAGTGCTAATACAAGAAGTGCGACGTAAAATTCTTTCATTTTGGTGCTTTACGTTAACGTACGTTTCAGTTCCCTCTAATATACACTTCGCCTCCTCGATATTATTCGGTGAGAACCACATCTCATCAGTGTATATAAGGGTCTTGTCAACGCAGCTATCGAAAGTGAAATTGTCGCTCGCTTGGCATCGCATGCGACCACAAATCATTAAACTATTTTAAAAGACTTTAACAAGACTTAAAAACAGCACCACCCACCCTGAAAATCGCTAGAGGAGTAACCGAAAGCGCATGGAACAATGTACAACGTGGAGAATTTTTGTAATGCTTTACATTTAGCAAACGGAAAAATGTAAGAATGTTGGAAAAAATAAATAAAATATTAATCAAATTATACTTGTCTGTCATATTAAACGGAACAACTTTCAAAGAAATTTATATATATATATATATATAAAACGAAAATCTCAGCGCAGATCGTGACGTCACAGATAGGTTTCAACTGTTTTATGTATATAGCTTCAAACATTTTTAGATTTTCTTTATTGTGCGATTTTAGCTTCCGCGTCTCGTATACACGAGTTTGTCGTTGCTTAGAAATCTTTCATGCAACAAAAACAGACTATCATTCTTTTGTCCGTGTATTGTTTAATATATTGAAATGTAATTGTCCTTTTTGATAATGGCTTATGTAAGCCGAGAGCTTAGATAGGATTAAAAAAAAAACATGTATCAATATCGTGTTTTCTTTCATCTTTCAATGATAATGTTATTAACCTTATCAGACAATATGAAAGAAATTTACTTAAAAGTAAATACACAATTTTTTTAATGAAACATGCATCAATATATATATATATATATATATATATATATATATATATATATATATATATATATATATATATATATATATATATAGGCATCAACCTTCCTTTCTTTCGATGGATAAATTGTCGTCTAGATTACGCCAAGCCTACCGTGTTGTGGCTGGTACGCTCGCCAACAAATACGCTTGTTCTTTTCTTAACCTAATGATAAGAGTAAGTTTTCCGAGCTGCCTTACATTCGTAATCACCATTAGAGTCATCCAACTCTTTCTGAATCCTCTTCACCGTCCTCAGCTTGACATTCAAACACTCTGAAATGTTCGTATTGGAGCTTCCGACGCGAATGCCAATCAATACATCATGCCGTTTCCATATTTTTGTTGGAGTGGGTAGCGGACGGTGCCCAACTGAACCTACTATGCTGTGGAGACGACAAAATCAAAAACAAACAACACGCATGCGCGAAATAAAAATATAGAATAGCGATAATTTACCCATCGCGCCCTGTAAATATAAAAAAGAAAAAAATGATTATTGTTTGATTTGTTTTTGACGACTTGAGAGTTATTTGAAACTAGACTCAATTTTTAGATTGTAAGAAATTTGGCAGACAATTAGGATTTACTGATGCAAATTCTACTCATTAAGTTACAGCTGGCAGTAGAAAATAAATGGATTCATGCCTTTCTCAAGTGTATTTGCACCTAATTGAATATAACGAATCTGTATTTGATCCGACGTGACGTAAACAACTTTAACATGTGGAGTCAAATGTTAGGTTCAATCAGAGAGCGCATTTTCTTTTTTACTAAGTTATCTCAAACGATAGACGTGATACAGCTGTATTATCTATCTATCTATATATATATATATATATATATATATATATATATATATATATGACGAATCTATATATATATATATATATATATATATATATATATATATATATATATAACGAATATATGGATATATATAACGAATATATATATATATACATATATATATATATATATATATATATATATATATATATATATATATATATATATATAACCACTTCCCCACAAGCCTTACAATAAATCCATTAAGGGACAGAGATTACTGAGGGCGACGGAATTAAAACGTTATTAGCAAGTGATAGCAATTATAAAAGAAGAATTAAAAGGATAGAAGATAACGATTAACATTGTATTCAAATCTTTGAATATCAAACTTCACTGGAAACAATGGAGCCGGAAGAAAGTTCCACACGCGAGAAGTCCGATGGAAGAAACTGTTAGCATAGAACTTACGGGTACATCTAGCCAGCTCATCTGTAAAATGCCGAGATCTTCCCGCCAATCGAGTAATGCGGTTCAATACATAAAGTCTAAAAAAAAGTCCATCAGAACAATTTCCATGAAAATAATTATAGAAAAGCCACAAGGAAACTACGTTACGTCGACGGAAACATAATTGAAACCGAGATGCCAGGTCAGGTCCAAAAATGCTCCGGATTCTTCTTTATATTTTATCAAGGATCTCTAAATATATAGTAGGAGCGTCAGATCATGTTGCAGCAATATTCAAAGCATGGACGAATGGGAGACTTATATATATACGTAAGATAGTTTTGGGCGACAAAAAATGGTTTAGCATGTCAGAGTGAACCAAAATGCTTTCTTGCTAACAGTTGATTTAATATGATCTTTCCGCTTCATATAAGCTGAAAACGCTAGTCCGAGGATGCGCAATAATTCACTCTCCTCGAGGTTGGGCATCAGCCATTATAATGAGAGGTGAAATTGGTTCTCTCAGATGACTAAAAGAGAGCAGTTTCGTTTTGGGGACGTTAAAATTATCAAGGCATTGCTTGCCCTAGTTAACAACAGATGATGTCATTTTTTCCTTTTCATTCTTAACTACTTCAGCTCACATTCTACGTCAGCCTCATTTTCATAAAACTCTTTGATATGGCATCGACCTTTAATTATTGAATATTATTTCTTACGTCATATTTTAAGTTGCTTTTGGTCGTAACTACGTTGAACGTCACTTTACATATCTAATTTATACATTTCTCAGGACTGACATTAAATCTTATTCTTGAGTAGCGTTTCTTGCAACTTAATTTCAGTTGCTTTTCATCATCCGTCCCTAACTTAAACGGTACGAGATATCTTCATGATGAGTTATCCGAAGAATAAGTTGCACGATTAGAATTCTCCTCATGCGTATATTCTTGTAATATTTCTAAGACGCGCTGAGCATAGATTGGTGATTTGAATAGTTTTCATGGAAAACAATTGAAATGATGACAAAAGTAATATTATTCAATAAATAATATCGTCTGACAATGCGTAATCTAATAAATATTCAAGACAAATTCAGTGTCCAATGAATAGAGACATGAAAAATTATTGATATTATGATGATTTAGAGAAGATAATAAATTCGTATCGTAAACCTCTAAGGTAATTTTTTGGCCAGAGTTGCCAAAAATTTATTTTCTGTCAATTGATTTTTTTTTGTATTTCTACATTTTAGTCTTGATACGTATTTATTTTCTAACATATTTTTGTGTGTGAATTTTGTAGATAACTTTGTTTTGTATAAGACTAGACATCAAACTAATGGAATACGAAGGGAGTAAGGAGTAAGTTCGCTAGAATGTGATTGAGATGGCAATACTAGTAACCAAGGTTAGAACTAGTGGAACTAAAAGAATGTAGTCCATCTAAACACTTTACATGGAAATAGCGATAGAGCTGCGATGTTTCGTCTTTAAAAAACGCATTGCAGGGAGGAAAACAATTCGAGGTAACTCGGCCTGAAAAATGAAATCTTGGCAGATCCTATCCATATATGGAAGCAGTACGCTCTTTCTGTCACTTGTAAAGGTAGCAGGAGGAGTTAGGTACTTACTGAAGTGATACCAATACCGACCATGTTTCCTGCATCTTTAGCAGATGGGTCGTCTTATAGACAAGCGTATGGTTGCAAGAAAGAAACACCACAACAGCAGAAATAGATTTACGTGATTTATTTCAATAGGAACGCGTGGTTTTGGGACAGCTACCTTGTGGTATAGTTCATAAGCCAGCTTCTGATCTGGGTTGATCTCTCATAGTAGTTCTCACTGGTTGGCATGGCGCTCCTCCTGCTGACTGCTGCTGATTGACCGTGACAGGTCTCTTCCCTGGCCTCCTGTTGACTGATGTTGTACTTCCCCGTGTGACCCCTTTTATGGCGTTTTTTATGGCTTAACAGGCTCGAAAAACGACGCGATTATAATTAGTGAAGCATTTTTATTGGTCGGAAAATAGAAAACTTTAAAATATTAATTTTTTTTTCGACCGCAACTCGTGCGTCGGGCCTATGTGTAAACGACGATAATGGTCATTTTGTGACGGGACCTTATCCCGTTCACATCCAGCTCTCGTTCTTGAGTATGTTAGTTTATTTGCCTGCAAATCAACCGAGATATGTCTTATTTTATTTTATAACAATCGTATGTTAGCGTTTTGAATAGAGTTCAAATCCTTATATCATGTTCTTTTTTCAAACAGGTGATTTCTTGAGCGGATGTCTGCAATAGTCGTTATGTATCCCCATCTTTTTTTATATGTGTCGTTTCCCTTCAAGACGTAGGCGATCATGGCTCTCCACTTCCCCCTATCCCTTGTAGCTCTCAAAAATTTTGTCTCTCTATCACCTCCCCGCACCCAGACCCCATTCTGTCATCCACTTGCTTAAACTCGCCAGGTATGTCATGCATTGCTTTCCTTTTTCTCTCTCTCCCTTTATTCGACCTGTGAGTATCAGATTCTCTAGGCCCTTCTTTCTTATTACGTGGCCTAGAAATTTCTGCTGTCTCTTCCTGATGATAGGTATAAGCTTCCTCCTTGTTTGCATCCTCTCCAAAACCTCATCGTTACTCACACGCTCGGCCCATGATACACTTAGCATCCTTCTGTAGAACTATACCTCCGTTGCCTCGAGTCTCTTCTACATCTTTGAGGAGACCGTTCAACATTCGTTGCCGTAAATGAGGACATATATCACGTAGTGGTTCAGTACTCTTCTTTGTTACCAAAGAAATCAACCTGTCCCGCAGTATCGTGTTCAGCTTTTAGACTGCATCCTTGGCCAGCCCAATACATCTTTGGATCTCAGCGTCGCACCTACCGTCCTCCGTCAAAACACTTCATACATATTTAAATTTCCGCACCTGCTTGATTTCAGTGTCCCCGACCTGCAAATAGCATTTCAGGCTCATCCTTTTACTGATGACCATGTATTCTGTAGTCAATTCTTCACGTCCCCCTTCGCTATCTTCTGTAGTAGCGGTATCATAGGTTAGTAGGCTTGCTCTATGTGTATGGGCAGTAGTAGTAGTAATTATATATATATATATATATATATATATATGTAACGAATCTATGTATGTATATATATTCTTATTCTTGAGTAGCGTTTCTTGCAACTTAATTTCAGTTGCTTTCATCATCCGTCCCTAACTAAAGCGGTTCGAGATATCTTCATGATGAGTTATCCGAAGAATAAGTTGCGCGATTAGAATTGTTTTGAAACTATCAGAGTCTCTCGTTTCGTGCGCATGTCTATACGTGGCAACGTCAACAAAGACCAGTCCGATGCAATCCTAACAGATGGAAGCTTTCCAGTTTATTTTTCTAAATCGGGAGATCATTAAGTTGTTGGTCAGCTCATCGTGTTCCCCATTCTCTACCTTTTTCCTTAATTTCCTTTCCGTGTCTGATATTAGTACTGTGTCATCTGCGTATCTTATGTTGTTAAGATATGTCTGATAATGCTGAATCCTACTAGGGTTTCCAATTCTCTCAGAACTGTCTTGCCGTATAGGTTGAATATGTCCGGTGAGAAGACACATCCTTGCCGTACGCCCCTTTCTATTCTTGTATATCTGCTGAACCCATTCTGTGTGCTCACGCAGTTTGCTGCCAGTATAGGTTCTTGATTATTCTAATATCTCTCCCAAGCATATCCAACAGATCCTTGTGGCGTACTTAATCGAACGCCTTTGAGTAGTCTACGAAACATAGGTACACGTCCTTCTGCATTTGTATTGCTCTTTCTGATAACATTCTGAGCATGAATATCCTTGTTCCGGTGTCTTTAACAAACCCGCACTGTTCTTGTCCTATCTCTGGCCTACGCGCTCTATTCATCAGAATACGCATGGTGAGTTTTGTTACGCGGCTCATTTGGCTGATTGTCGATACTCGGATATTAGAGGTCAGCCAGATTAAGTGTTTTGATTCTTTGATTAATTTCGTTTTCTACGGCTTATCAAACCTTTACATGTGTAGGGATATTAAAGATAGAAGCATTAGCAGCTCTAAATAAAACACAGCAGCAGCAGCTCTCGAATACAAACA
Organism: Acanthosepion pharaonis; assembly: GCA_903632075.3. Lineage (NCBI taxonomy): Eukaryota > Metazoa > Mollusca > Cephalopoda > Sepiida > Sepiidae > Acanthosepion > Acanthosepion pharaonis. The sequence goes on along the minus strand of CAHIKZ030000209.1, from coordinate 1,266,339 downwards.
CGTGAACCGTAAAGTAAACTTCTCTTTCTTTCCGGGTTTATCTTCTTTCGAACTGTGCGACACAAACTTTACATGCTGAAGCTAAAAGGACTGAACGTCTTTAAACTAAAACACACTAACAAAGTCCCCATTATAACATATTAATGAACATTTCGATGTGTTTGTTTTTCAAATTACATCTAACAAAAAGAACACTTGTTTTATACTGTAAAAATTGTTTTAATAAATGTTGTCTTTGCATTGCAAATCAGTTGGTCAGTTTTTATCATAAAAAAAAACGTGTCATTTTCTTCTTTGAAAGAAAATAGTATATTAAAATTTCATGCTGGTATGGTCTCACAAGTTTTAATTTAAACGGATTTTTTTCTTTAAAATAAATAAAATCATGCTACGTTTTGTAAGTATTCTTACTTAAATTAACTACAGATATATTTATCATTTTGTATTTTATTTTTGAAATATTTTCATACGGGATTTACTCTTCGTACTTTTCGGAGAAAACAAAAAAAATCTTTCATGAAACTAACTTTGAATTAAAAATATTTCATGATAAAATTAAAATATTTTGTAAACTTTAAACGTGACTCATAATAGCAGTTAATTTTGTATAATTTTAAATATCAATAAACAGTATTTAGAAAATATGACAAAGTGGAAAGTTTTTTTTTTTCTATGGCGCTTTTCTGAAATCAGCCGTTAGGATTTTATCGGACTGGGCATTGATGACCTTGCCACGCCTACACATACACACTAAACTATAATTCTTTCAAAAAAAATGTTTCTTTCAAAAAGTTTTGAAACTATCAGAGTCTCTCGTTTCGTGCGCATGTCTATACGTTGCAACTTCAACAAAGACCAGTCCGATGCCATCCTAAAAGATGGAAGCTTTCCAGTTTATTTTTCTAAATCGGGAGATCATTAAGATGTTGGTCAGCTCATCGTGTTCCCCTTCTCTACCCCTTCTCACTTCCATTATATAATACCCCACATTACTTCCTGTAACTATGCCTTCTTCTGTTGTCTCTTCCCCTCTGTCCCATCTGATCTTCTCTCTCTCCCTTTCCTTCTCCAACTAACTAACCAGTTTCCATCTACAAACTAACATCATAAACAGTTTTAAAATATCAAGCAAATTTCAAATTCGCAGGTGAAAATGATCATTAACTAATGGTATCTTAATTCCAATTGTACTCTCTCTCTCTCTCTCTCTCTCTCTATATATATATATATATATATATATATATATATATATATATGTATTTTCACAAACCTTATAAAATCTTGAATTAACAGGAATAACGCTGCCACTGACCGACAATGTGACCAAAATTAATTTTCGCCATTTTTTCTCTCTTCTCCTCAACAACACTTTTGAATTAATTACTATTATTACTGCTCATACACATACAGCAAGCCATTTTTCTGATTAAAAATATTTAATGGCAAAACAATTTGCTGGCGTATTTTTTCATTACCAAATTAAAAGACGAGTTAATACTCCGAATGTCACTATTTGAAAGGGGGGAGACTGCAATAATTATTGGAAACAGAAACATTGGACAATAGATCCGGCAATATATCGAATGATAATGTCTTGCATCGCATATTTATAGGAAAGCTACCACAGATGCTGCATCCTTAACGGCAATGAGAGACAATGTATCCATGAATATGCTGTGCGATACGGGTGATAAATTGATGGAAGTCATTTCACAGGACAAACTAGTTGCAAGTGCACAAAATCTGAATGCTGACAAATACAGGAGGAAAATAAGTTATTAAAAAGGCAAATAAGTCATTTGACTAAAAGAATTCAACAATTGCATCACGACATCCAAGTTCGTCGAGAAGCAATGATGTCAAAAGGAAGGAAGGATATCTGTTACTACAACAAGACATTCGGTGACAGGAGTAAAAAATGCAAAACTGTGCAGCTCTCAACAAGTTCCTTCCCTCTGCTTCCTCCTTCAAACCAAATTCTGTCATCCACTTGCTTAAGCCCGCCCGATATGTCATGCGTTGTTTTCCCATGTCTCTCTTTCCCTCTATTCGACCCGTAGGTATCATATTCTCCAGGCGCTCTTTTCTCCTTATGTGTCCCAGAAAATTAATCTGCCTCTTCCTGATGTTAATTATAAGCCTTCTCCTTGTTTGTAACCTAAGACCTAATCGTTGCTTCTTTGGCTCGGTTCATTATATCCTTAGCATCCTTCTGTAGAACCACATCTCTGTCGCGTCGAGTCTATCTTCATCTTTGAGGAAATTTTTTTCAGGACATAGGTGATTATAGCTCCCCCATACTCTATCCCTTGCAGCTCTCAACAAATTTCTTCCCTTTGCTTTCTCCCCCAGACCACGTTCAGTCATCCATTTGCCCGCCAGATATGTCACGCGTTGTTCTCCCTTGTCTCTCTTTCCCTCTATTCGACCCGTGAGTATCAGATTCTCCACGCTATCCTTTCTCTTTATGTGTCCCAGAAACTTAAGCTGCCTCTTCCTGATGTTGATTACGGCCTTCTTCTTGTTTGCATCCTCTCTGAGACCTCATCGTTGCTCACAATCTCGGTCCATGATATCCTTCTGGATAACCACATCTCCGTCGCCTCGAGTCTTTTCTTCATCTTTGAGGAAATCGTCCAAGATTCGCTGCCGTAAAGAAAGCACATCCTACTGTGACAGAATAGTAATGAAAAGCTGTAACAGTCGAATATTACTGTTCGATATTTAATGGTGGAACTCAAGTACTCAAATAAAACAAGAGAAATTTGTGTAACTATCTAAATTTCTTGACTTGGTTAAGGCAGTGGAGAACTTGGAATTAAGAGGAGATAACTGATAACTGACATCCATTAGACATGGCACGTGGAACTAGAACAGTCTACCCCAGCGAGCGAAATAAAGTGTTCAGTTCGACATTCGAATCAACTGAAGAAGTCCGTGCGTACAACGACCGAAACATTGTGATAAATATGGCAACAAAGATGAGGACAATAGTCCGAATAATGTAAACGTGTATGAAATTTAATATTCGAAATTTGTGGAGTATAAAAGAAAGAATTAATAAAAGAATGAATCAATGGACAGCCAAAAATTCTTCTTTATGCCCTATCCCTTCACAGTGTAGGCGATCATGGCTCTCCCCAATTTCCTGTCCTCCGCAGCTCGTAATAAATTGTTTTTTTTTTTGTTATTTCCCCAAACCTTGTTCCGTCGTCTTTTTACTCAAACTCATATATATAGGTTATGCGTCGATTTTCTCCTGTCCATCGAGGCGTCAATCTGTCTTGTGAGTATCAGATTTTCCAATTCGTCTTTCCTCATTACGTGCCCTAGTAATTTCAACTCTCTATTCTTGATGTTAAACACAAACGTTCTTTTTTATTCAGTTTACTTCGTCGTTGCTCACCTGTTTGATCCATGATATACTCATCATCCTTCTGTAGTGCTACAAAGTAAAAAAAGAAATTATTTTTAAAATGCAGAGAAGAAGGAAGACATTTAAAAAAAAAAAAAAAAAAAAAGAGCGGATAGTGAGGTGTTACAGAAGAAATGGTGTTAAAGTGGTATGCGTAAATATTTTTAGATAGAGTGTAATTGTAGAAGAGACAAAATTGAATAAAAAAGACAAGTGGAAAAGCTATACTTAACCACCGCGTTTCGTCATCGAAAAAAAAAACGTATGTCAAATGACGAAACACGTCAGTTAGGTATAGTTTTTCCTCTGGTCTTTTTCATTCATAAAGTGGTATAATATAAAATAAAAATAATATAAACTTTTAACTGAAATTTAAACAAATATGAAATAAAAAAATAAAATAAAAAGACCGGGAAAAGAGAAGAATAAAGAAAAGCGTTTGAGAATAGAAATTAGTCAAGCTATGAATAAAAGAAAAGACAGAATTAAACAAAAAAAATTCAATAAAGTTGTAAATAGAGAAGAAAGACAAGGGGGAAGAAGAGAGAGAAAGACAAGAGAAGAACTAAAACCAAAAAGAAAAAAGAATGAAAGATGTAATCAGTAATGTTATAGGCCTACGTATCCCAACCGGAAGCTAGATAATGACCGGAAGCCATGTCTGGCGTAGATAAAAGGAAGAGTTGTACAATTGAATCACACACGAGACATGACGCACGAGTGAATAGATTCTACAGTTATCTCTCCATCACTTACTCTGGACAGCCAAGAAACCGTTTTTCCAAAGAAATGAGCAATGCTTATTCTGACCTGAAAACGACTCGCTGTAACAACATCTGCTTGTCAGACACTCGGCACCTCGAATAGGATACATAGTTACAACATCCGAAGATCCGCAGAACATTTAAAAGTGATAGTACAGTTCACAATTTGATTGTCTGGAGACTGAAGTACATTCACATATAACCGTTTCCTTCTTTTTCTCTCAACAGCTTTTCTCATTCTATCTATCTATCTATCTATCTATCTATCTATCTATCTATCTATCTATCTATTTATTTGTCTGTCTATCTATATATTTATCTATCTATCTATCTATTTATTTGTCTGTCTATCTATATATTTATCTATCTATCTATCTATTTATTTGTCTGTCTATCTATATATTTATTTATCTATCTATCTATCTATCTATCTATCTATCTATCTATCTATCTATCTATCTATCTGTGTACCTATCTATCTGTCTGTGTATGTATGTATGTATGTATGTATCTATCTGTCTGTGTATGTATGTATGTATGTATGTATCTATCTGTCTGTCTGTCTATCTATCTGTTTGTGTATCTATCTATCTCTATATATGCCGATTTAATTGGCTGGTTAATGAAATTTGAGGAATAAAAAGACAACAAAATTATAACAAACTGATAATAAGATTGATATATTTATTATATTACTAAAAGTTGAGGTTTGACATGATAAATAAGGACCCAAATATTTTTACGAAATAGTTACCGATTTTGAGAAAACGAGATTGAATTTTAGGCTCAAAATCGTAGCGTTGGATTTTAATTCCGGTGATCAGTGTTTTATAGCACAGTAGGCTTTACAAAATTTATATATGACTACAATGCATGGCACAAGCAAATTATTAATAAATAATTATGCCATCAAATTAGACCTTCAGTTACTTCAAAGAGGAATTATACTGAACAATTTAGCTATATTATGACGTAATTTGTTATAAAGTACAGTAGTTTTAGTGCGACATACAATAAACAATTCAAATTTAAAATATTTTGTCTAATAATTTGTGCCCGGCAGTGTTAAGGTGTTATATACACTTTTGTCTTTTTTGTTTTTGTTTTTATTAATTATGATGTAAAAATGATCTAACACATCTTATCTATTGAGTAGCCATTTTTGTAATCTTTTACATTTTTTTTAGACAATTTGTACTTATCGAATAGAGTAAAACAAATTACATGTTTTCCTTCTGGTAATTCATAATAAGAATTCTGATTTGAATATATTTTCGATTTTAATGAATCTAATACAAAAATATCAACTTTATTTAGATTTATAGTTGAAATAGTAAAATTTTGAAGCCAGTTTCGAAGTAAAGACCTCCGGTAATTAGATATGTCTTTTCAGACGGTATTTAATACTAAATGCTCAAAGCCTAATACATTATCAGAATCTAATTCATAGTGTCAGTATTTAAAACCTCAAACCCCAGCTTTCATTACGAGGTGCAATGAGGATTATCTAAAAAAAGCTGAAAAATCAACCTGATCTAGTATCTCTCAATATTTCTGGGATGCGATGTTATGTACACTATTTACATTATTCGGACTATGGTTCTCATCTTTGTCGCCATATTTATTATAACGGCCTTGTTCAGGTGGTTGGAATGTTGAATTGAAACCTTTATTTCACTCACTGGGTAGACTGATCGAGTTGCACGTGACATGTTTTGATAAATGTTAGTTGTCAGTTATCTGCTGTTAATTCCTCTCTCCAAGTTCTCCAATGCCTTTACCGGGTATTGAACTCACACTCTTTGGGTCCTGTCACTTCCGACGCAAACGCCAACCATTACAGCATGCCGTCTCCAAATTTATGGCGGAGTGAATTGTGTCATGTTGTTCCTTTTCTCACAGACGGTGTTCGACTGACCCTACTATAATCTACACTCGAGAAAATCAAAAACAAACAACGCGCATACACCAAATAATAAATATAAAATGGCGACAATTTACCCATCACAATTATTATTTATGTGTGTGTGTGTGTGCGCGCGCGTATATATATATATATATATATATATATATATATATATATATATATATATATATATATACGAATCACACATCAACACACACACACACGTATATATATACGAATCACACACACATATACGAATCACACACACATACGAATCACGCACACATATAAGAATCACACAAACGCACATACGAATCACACACACATAAGAAACACATATATAAGAATCACACACACATACATACACACATATAAGAATCACACACACACATACGAATCACACACTCATATAAGAATCACACACATATAAGAATCGCACACACACATACGTATTGCACACACATATAAGAATCACACATATATAAGAATCACACATATATAAGAATCACACACACACATACGTATCACATACACACATATAAGAATCACACACACATACGAATCACACACACATACGAATCACACACACATATAAGAATCACACTTACACATACGAATCACACACACATATAAGAATCACACACACACACACATACGAATCACACACACATATAGGAATCACACACACACATACACATACGTATCGCACACACACATATAAGAATCACACACGCACATACGAATCCCACACGCACATATAAGAATCACACACACATACGAATCACGCACACATATAAGAATCACACACACGCACATACGAATCACACACGCATATAAGAAACACACACATATAAGAATCACACACACACACAGATACGTATCACATACACACATATAAGAATCACACACACACACATACAAATCACACACACATATAAGAATCACACATACACATACGAATCACACACACATATAAGAATCACACACACACATACGAATCACACATACATATAAGAATCACACACACACACATACGTATCGCACACACACACATATAAGAATCACACACACCCATACGAATCACACACGCACATATAAGAATCACAGACACATATGCGTCCAATATATATATATATATATATATATATATATATAAAGAAATATAGTCTTAAGGTGTGCTATATTTATAGGGATAAAGTGCTCACTATCAGAGATAGAGTGTGTAAATATAAAAAGAAGTGAACATTTAGAGGTGGTAGTTCATCATGCATATGCAATCGTCGTGGCCTGACGATTGCATCTATATGAAACAGACTGTCGCCCTAAGTGTTGACTTCTATGTTCACTTTTATATATATATATATATATATATATATATATATATATATATATATATATATATATTGACGCATCTGTTTAAACAGACATCCTCGTTTTTCTAATATAGTTTCGATTTCTGTCTGGGGTCCTTTTTTCCTTGGTAGGATTTATCCATCATCAGACGTTAGTTTCTCTTTTTAAATATAAAAGAAAACTAATATTTCCCCAACCAATTAGTACGCACTTAATATGGCAGTGATGTCTGCTTATAGTTTAATGTCCACTAACATTCTATCATTTCACAACTTTTCTGAAAATATTTTCTTCGTTATTTTTACAAATCCTGCGGAGAATTAGTCTGAAAGTTTGCAGTCTTTTTCGATAATGTGTTTTCTTTTTCTTTTTTTGTCTCATCCATCTTAGCGAGAAGAGAAGGCATTAACTCCAGCTACCAGAATATAGGACCGGTGATATATATATGTCTCTCCAATTTCCCGCCCCGAGACTTTAACTATATATTTTTCTCTTAAGATCTTCTCTAAAGTATAAGCAGTCATTTAAATCACGCGTCCCCCCCCCCACTTTGTCATCAATATTTTTACGATTTAAGTGTTTCTCGACGGGCTGACTAATTCAGCTTGGTATCCATATCCAGGTATGAACACTTAAAATATATTTAGAGATGGTTGGGTGTCTTACGTTTCCGGGTTGATTATTTTTTTAATCAGTGGCTCCGACCATCTTCAGGTGATTGGAATTTCGAAATGAACAATTTATTTCGTCAACCGGGGTAGATTGTTCTAGTTCTACGTGTCATGTCTCTTCCGGATATCTCAATTATCTGTCTTAAACTCAACTCTCCAGGTTTTTTTTTCTGTTCACCACTGCCGTAACCAGGTATTGAACTCACAACTCTTTGGGTCAAGACACTGGACCCAATAAACGATTGGGCCAAGTGGATATGGAAATAAAGATGAGGACAACAGTCCGAACAATGTAAATAATCTGAATATATTGTACACCGTTTTATTTATTTATTTTTAGCTAATAATGGTTTTAGTAATACAAAACCTACTAATTAACTCAAAGATGGAGGTAAAAAGGCGGATTCATTCATTTGCCAAATGTATTTGCTTGTAAGTGAATATAAATAACCAATAGGGAATTGGAACTCTGCTCTCCGATTAACAATTCGAGGCATTATCCATTACACCACCCGCACAACCTAGCGTAAAGAACCTTGTATTCCCAAGTAGTCACTTATCTAGTTACGGACCACGTTTCACTTTGGTTTAACTCCTATGATCATAGTGATTTTCTAAGCCCGGCTTAGATGTGGTACAAGGCCGAAAGTATAGGGCACCCAGTGAGAATTGAACTCACTACTCAACCGTAACTAATCTAGCAAGACAAGCTTTCTAACCATTACGCCTCGTCAAGGTGCCCAAACTCCTATGATCATAAGAGAACCGGTGGTTCAGCGTGATGTGACAGGAAACGTTGTGTTTCTTGTACTTTTTTGACGGAAAATTTGTTCATATATTATGGGTTTCCATCTTTTCTCTTAGAGAGAGCATTTTTGGTCGTCTCCTAATTAACGTTTTCAAATGAGAAAACCGTATAGCTATGGAAACACCAAAGCGCTTAAATGAGAACTTTGAACTGTAAGCTACCAAAATGCCACAATTAATCGCTATTTTCTGAGTTAATTTTCTGCTTGCATTGCCCAGACATGTTTCTGCGAAGACAATTAGCTCTCTTCATGTGATTACCAGAAACTATGTCTGCGTTCAGTGTTAATGAATTGTGCTATGAGAAATTAATGACAGCTTTTATATTCGTTACTATCATGTTTCACTGGATCAATTTGTTTTTTAATCTTATGGCGAAAATCTGCTCTCCCTTCGAGCGACATATAATAGATTTATAAACTTGATGATGTCTTTTTTTCCGGACTGATTGAGATCATTTTATTTTTTACTGATTTCCATGTGAGAGGGAAGAATCTTTGTATGTATGCCACGTACTGACGGAAAATAGTCTTCACACAAAATGTCGAACATATCTGTGGCTAATTTTTCTTGATATATATTCATTTGACCTTGTATCCAAGACATTTGTCAGAATCGAAATATATAGATTTTTCTAATTATTTTATGGAAAGGTGTTTGGGTTGGTCTATTTTAAGTTATATCACCATCAATAAGTTATTTAATGCCAACTTGTTTTTAGGACATGTTCGTATGAATAGAATATGTATTCATTGTAAGGAATCAATTTGTAGACAAGTCTTCAGTGACATATTTTTGTAAAGAGGGTTTTTGTCGAGAGTCTGGTTTCATAGATGTATTCTATTCAGATATACAGTTTTATAGACAAATTGTTTTTTGACATACTCATTAAGTATATATATACATATATATATATATATATATATATATAGATAGATAGATAGATAGATAGATATGTTTTGTTTGATTTATTTTATATCAAACTCAATGGGTTATTTAATGTCGGAAAGATTTTTAGGATAGGTTCCTAGGAATAGAATATGCATTCCTTGTAAGAAATCAGTTTGTAGGTAAGGTTTCATTGATGTATTTTTTGTAAAGAGAGTTTTGTATTGCTGATAATATATTTTATTTTATTTTTAATTTCCTGCTGGTATTTTTTTATTTTTCAAAAATAAATTCCTGGTATAGATAGATAGATAGATAGATAGATAGATAGATAGATAGATAGATAGATAGATAGATATGTTTTGTTTGATTTATTTTTATATCAAACTCAATGGGTTATTTTATGTCGACAAGATTTTTAGGATAGGTTCCTAGAAATAGAATATGCATTCCTTGTAAGAAATCAGTTTGTAGATAAGGTTTCATTGATGTATTTTTTTGTAAAGAGAGTTTTGTATTGCTGATAATATATTTTATTTTATTTTTAATTTCCTGCTGGTAATTTTTTTATTTTTCAAAAATAAATTCCTGGTATTTTTACTATAAAAATCTCTTTATACTTTCATAGTGTTTTGACCCCAGTTTAGGAGTTAACTATTTGCCCATAACTGGGAGCTATCACAGCGGGTCAGGAAGGATCTGGGAACAGCAGCAATTAAGAGATGTTTCCACGCTCCTCAAAACCACATGGTCAAAGGCCCTGCTGTCGGATGCAAATACCGCTGCAGATCGATATCAGATTCTTATGCCACTTCTGACTGAAAATATCTCCTTCATATGAAATAAGGAAACGTTTTTAGGGTTTACTTTTTCTTGATTAGTATTTCATCAAAACTTATTCTACCCATGTCTTGTGTCAGAATTGAAAATATTGATTTTTCTAGTCATTTTACGAGGCGTCTCTTTTTATAATAGATATGCAGATTTCAAATCGTTCTATGTATTTTTTTTTTATCATTCTTCTCATTCTATATATGCCATGCCCATTCAGGACGTCGGCGATCATGGCTCTCCATAATTTACTGTAGTTTGTAGCTCTTAAGAAATTTTGTCATTTTGCTATCTCTCCCAAATCCTATTCCGCCATCCATTTAATCATCAGGATAGCTATGTTACGCGTTGCAATCCTCTGTCATTCAGTTTGCCGTGAGAGTATGAAAATTTCCAAACCCTCTTACCTCATTATGTGACCTACAAATTTCAACTGTATTTTATCCAATGTTAACTCATTTTTGTTTCCATTTTTTTTTAAAACTTCGTTGTTGCGCAACCGTTCCATACAGTTTTCTTTAATTCTAACATACTTTTCTGACAAAATTTGTCTGTCTCTTTATACTTTGCTTAGCTTTTGTAATACATCTTTTGCTAAACCAATGGGCCTGCGGATTCCAGTGCTAGGCTTTCTATCCTCTGTTAAAAACACTCGCCAGTTATTTATGTTCTTGTAGTTGTTTGATTTTGGTAACCCTAATTTGTATTTCTCATTTAGGACTGTCCATTTTGCTAACAAACATGCATACTGTCTTCTTGCAACTGAGATTCAGTCTTTCCTTCTTGCTTTCGTTCACTAACTTTTGTAGGAAATTTTGTAGTTTGATTTCTGTGTCTGCTATAAATACTGTGTAATCTGCATGTTATCACGTTAAGTTTGTGGCCGTCAATAATGAATCCTGGTAGACTTTTTAATTTACTCAGAATTACCTCACTGTAAAGATTCAAGTCCGGTAAGAAGACAGATTCTTTTTTTACATCCCGTTTCATTCCTGTATTGTTACTGAATTCATCTTACATGGGGAAGCAGACAGTTTTTGTCCAATATCGTATCTAGATTATTCTTATATATATATATATATATATATATATATATATATATATATATATATATATATATATATATATATATATAATGTCAACGTTTAATCATCATATTTCTGAAATGTGTCGTTGGGGACACATGGCCTAGTGGATAAAAACGTCGGTTGAAATAATCCAGTGACTTGTTCCAAACAGTTGTGAATTCAATACCTGGCCACTGTAGAGGTGAGCAAAAAAAATTTGGACAGTTGAGTTACTAAATGGAATTACCTGAAACTGAGATATCCAGAAAATGCACGGCATGTGAAACTAGTGGAAGGAATAAATGGTTTGGTCCGAAATCCAGCGTATATCACCTGATGAAAGCCACAGTGTACCACGGTTGAAACATCGTGAATATGACAACTGACACAACAATGTAAATAGTGTAAATAGTTTAATCATTAGTGAGAAAAAATAGTCCGTTCATAAAAACGTGTTGATTAGTATTCATTATATTTTCTTCTACCCATGCCATTTTTAAGAAAACAATATATTGGTTTGATTATCATTTTTAAAGATGGGTTCTTTTCTAATCATTAGTGAGAAAAAATAGTCCGTTAATAAAAACGGGCTGATTCGTATTCATTATACTTTCTTCTACCCATGCCACTTTTAAGAAAACAATATATTGGTTTGATTATCATTTTTAAAGATGGGTTCTTTTCTAATCATTAGTGAGAAAAAATAGTCCGTTCATAAAAACGGGCTGATTCGTATTCATTATACTTTCTTCTACCCATGCCACTTTTAAGAAAACAATATAATGGTTTGATTATCATTTTTAAAGATGGGTTCTTTTCTAATCATTAGTGAGAAAAAATAGTCCGTTCATAAAAACGTGTTGATTAGTATTCATTATACTTTGTTCTACCCATGCCATTTTTAAGAAAACAATATATTGGTATGATTATCATTTTTAAAGACGGGCTCTTTTCGAAATATAACGAGAGAGTTTTCTTGTTAACATAAAACTTTGTTTTTTTAAAGCTTTTTCGATATCGTTTTTGTTACATTCAAATTTGAAACTGCAATGACGTTATTGATGGCTGAGTACAACTGATGTTGTCCTTTTTGCCAATGTTTTATTTCTAGTTTTTAAAATTTTTAAATAAAGTTTTAAATAATATTTTGTGAAACAGATTCATATATTTTCCTTGTCGAATTTGGTTTTAGTACGGAGTCACTTGCACTACCATACGGCGATAATAACTTTTGATGGCAAGTGAATCTGATAATTACTTAAAACCGACTAATGCTTAACAACAGACTCCAATAATAACAGCCCTTTTTACTAATGGACACAACTATAAATTTGACCAATGTTTGCCTACAGAGTTAAGTGTAAACACGACTAAAATTTACCTATATACGCACGTATAGTCCTCACCAATATTTACAGACAGGCTCACGTCTAATATAAAAGAAACTTCAACATTCAGTTAAACAAGTGTTCTTCAGTCGAAAAGTCACTAAAACATCTCAAAACAAAGACTATTAATTATCAACATCCTGATGATTTACTGTGGTGCAGTAATATTATTAAACGAGTTTTTATCCTCACATGTAGTCTATATTTGTAATTAAGTTTCGTACTATGTTATACATATGTTGTAAAATGCTAAAACCAAAGCCAGAATGGTCAGCGACTGGCCAGAGTGCCTCGTGGACGTGGAATTCTGACAGTGATTTGATTGTCTTTCTCTAGGTTTTGTATTTTTCTTTCTTTTTATGCGCCATCTCGTTTCAGGGCGTAGGCGATCATGGCTCTCCACCTCCCTCTATCCCATTCAGTTCTCAGCAAGCTCCTTCCCTCTGCTTCCTCCCCCAGACCACGTTCTGTCATCCACTTGCTCGAGCGCTGTTTTCCCTTGTCTCGCTTTCCCTCAGTTCGACCCGTGAGTATCAAATTCTCCAGGCCGTCCTTCTTCTTATGTTTCCCAGAAATTTCAGCTGCCTCTTCCTGATGTTAAGTATAAGCTTCCTCCTTGTTTGCATCCCTTCTAAAACCTCATCGTTGCTCACACGCTCGGTCCATAATATCTTTAGCATCCTTCTGTAGAACCACAGCTCTGTCGCTTCGTGTCTCTTCTTCATCTTTGAGGAAATCCTTTCAGGAAGTAGGCGATCATGGCTCCCCACCTCCCTTTATCCCTTGCAGCTCTCAACAAGTTCCTTCCCCCTGCTTTCTTCCCTAGACCACGTTCTGTCACCCACTGGCTCGAGCCCGCTAGGTATGTCACGCGTTGTTTTCCCTTATCTCTCTTTCCCTCTATTCGACCCGTGAGTATCAGATTCTCTAGGCCGTCCTTTCTCATTATGTATCCCAGAAACTCCAGCTGTCTCTTACTGGTATTATGTATAAGCCTCCTCCTTGTTTGAAATCTCATCGTTGCTCACACGCTCGGTCCCTGATATATGAGTCCAAAATGGCGCGAATTCATCAAACGTACGTAAGAATTCTGAAGCGTCGATACGTCTCGCAGGTTGTGAGACTGGCTACGGACACTCGCGGAGGGATGCTGAGCTAACGCGCGACATGTGTTCCTGTGATGTCATTCTTGCTGCTGCTTCTTAGAATCCAAGCTGCCAACATTACTTCTTAATAAAACGAATAAGAAAAAGAAATGGTCCTTTTCGTTGATACCATTTTATGTAGTAGTGTGGAGACCCAGAGATGACACAGAATGCAGCAGATGCTTAGGTTGGAGCTATGACTATTATTATTTCGACTTAGGTGATGTAACATTTTCGATCCTTAACTATGCCTTCATTTTAATGCATTTATCCCGTATCATTACAAAATATATTTAATATCAGCTTTACCTTTGGATCAAATAGAGATAAAACACGTGTCGCTGTTTGACTTCAAAGGCTGAACAGCATAATTTCTAACAAGTTCGTTGAGGATTTATTGCTTAGGAACAGGTGTTAGTGTAAGCAAATTTTTCATAGATAATTCGCTGTTCATTTACTGATGGATAATTCTACTGGTGAGGACTTGAAGATTAAGGTTGATTAATATATATATATATATATATATATATATATATATATATATATATATATATATATATTTTCCCAGGAACAGGATTTTTGACCTGGTTCATCTGATTCCATTTCCAAACAGAAAAATGGTTTAAAAACTTACATATTATTATTCTTACAGATGTTTTGGAGGAGGCAGTTTTAAGTTGATATAACGTGATAGAGAAAGGGGGAGGATGAGGAAGACGATAAATATGCAATCGTAATAAGAGAGGAGAAGGTGAAATAGGAAGATGTTTGTATATATCCTTATTAAATACGTATTTGTAAAGGTGGTAGGGTAAGAGGCCAGACATGTTGAACTATTTAACAAGTTTTTCAAAGGCCAAAAAGAAAGTAGACAAAGAAAAAAGTGAATAAAATAGATAAGACAATAGAAAAAAAATTAGGGAAATAGGGGTTGGTTGAGAAAGAAGAAATGGAAGAATAAATTAGCATATATAGGCATACTACGGTGAAATTCAAGAATACAAATTAATACAATTTACAGTTAACACTTGACATTATATTAAAGACTAGCAGTAGAGCCCGGCGTTGCCCGGGTATATAACAGTAAGAGATAGAGATCCACCATTATAAAGACTGAAAAATAAAATTGACAAAGATTATTGTTTAATGTTGACGGACACGCATGTTTTAATTTTTTTTTTTTTTGACGAATTGGTCAAACCCAAACTCAAACAAAAACATTGTTTTCAATCGTTATGAGTCTCCCTCTTGAATAGAATAATTTTATAAACAATTGTCTTGTAAATAGAATTTTTAAAGCATTCTGAATGTAAAAATAAAGAAAAAAGTGTGCAAGACAATAAGAAACACTACATGCAAAAAAAAAAAAAGTGAAGTTTTGTTGAAATCGGCTGAAAAATGTAAGTAGCCTTTCTGTAATCTTTTAGTTTTACAATTTATGATTTTTACTTATTGAATAGAGTAAAAAAAATTGCATATTTTGCTTGTGGTGATTCATAATTAGAATTCTGATTTGAATATATTTTCCACTCGTTGTTTCTAATACAAAAAATATTAACTTTATTTGGGTTTATTAATTATGATCTAACAAATCTTATTTATTTATTAGCCTTTCTGTAATAATAATCTTTTACAATTTATGATTTTTACTTATTGAATACAGTAAAACAATTGGACACCATGTGTATTTAAATCTAGTTTCCCGTTCCGGTTATTATTTTTAGTTAGGACTTGCGTATGTTTAGATTTCATTATCTTTTCCTAAAGATAAAGAATTTATCCGATGTTTGCATTCGTACAATCAGTAGAGATTGTTAGATTATTGTTTAAGGTTGACGGACACGCATGTCTTAATTAGTTTTTTTTTTATTTTTATTTTTTACGAATTGGTCAAACCCAAACTCAAACAAAAACATTGTTTTCAATCGTTAAGAGTCTCCCAATTGAATAGAATTTTATCATAAATAATTGTCTTGTAAATGGAATTTTTAAAGCAATCTGAATGTTAAAAATAAAGAAAAAAGTGTGCAAGAGAATAAGAAACACTACCTGCCAAAAAAAAAAAAAAGTGAAGTTTTGTTTTGTCGGCTGAAAAATATAGGAAATCCGCTCCCATATTTAAAGGAACCCACACACACAAACAACCCGATGTGAGTTGTCCCCCTTCCATTTTCACGATCTCTCTTAATCGTGTTTTCAAATTGATTTTGTGCAAAAAGAATTATATTTTTCCTATTTTTGGCGCTGTTAGAACCACCACAAGGTAATTTTATGTAGTCCTGTGAAGTTTTGTTGAAATCGGTTGAAAAATGTAGGAAATCCGATCCAATATATAAACATTACAGACACACACACACACACACACACACACACACACACACACACACAAACACAAACACACAATCTGCGTTTTATAATAAGTAAGATTACCAACAAATTAAAAACTAAAAATCACATAAAAAACATTTTTTTCTATTGTTAATAACGTGAATAACAACTAATAGTTAAATGTCAAAATTTATATATATATATATATATATATATATATGTGTGTGTGTGTGTGTGTATGTGTGTATATATGTGTATGCTAATATCTTATAAGACAGTATGCATGTATGGAGAGGGAATATATGTGTACATACGCATAGTGATAACAACACACACAATACAAAAAAATGGAATTAGATCTAAGAACACACAAGGGTCATTAAAAGATAAGAAAGCAGATATCTTTCCTCGCCCTTTCTCGGGCGAATCTTAATTGTTTTCTTGCCTTTCAAGCAGAACTTTGCCACTGCTAGTTCAAGGAAGACATTTGTGTCACTAATACTCAAAAAAGAGAAAGTTTAACTTCGATAATTTTTAAGATCGAAAAATAAGAAAATTTCTTTCACTAATATGTGGAAATATCTACACCTTGCATGATGAAGCTTGTGGAATCGGAAACGCGTGTAACAAAATTATGGAAAAATAAATCAGAATATATTTTCAAAATAATCCATATTACAACCAAAAACGTTTGCGGTTTCTCTCTTTTTTAATATATACACTTTTCTCTCGTCGAAACAAATTTAACCTCTTTATCTATCTATCTATCTATCTATATCTATATATATATATATATATATATATATATATATATATATATATATATATATATATATTATTATTATTATTAATTTTAATTTTCGACTACTATTTATTTCAATTTTCATGTCTGTTGACAAGTAGTGCGTCTTTAAAATCATTAAAACTGATTAAAACTAATCCTTAATTAGTAACTTTTATTTGTTTTTAAAAGTGGACGAAAAGTTTTCAGTGTTTGCATGTCGTGGTGTTGTGCTCGCGTTGTGTAGGCTGGTGGTGAGTTGACCTGGAATTGAGTTATCACGGACATGAGTTTGCTGCTGTTGAGCTGTCCTGCACCCGTAATGCATATCTGATTGATTCTCAAACAAATGCTTTCCTAGTCCAATCGGTATTTCCTCTTTCCAAGTTACTTATTAACGATCGTAGGATTACTATCAGGGTTTTGCAATAAAAAGTGATTGAAATTAAAATTAAATAAATATTCAAATTATCTGCTCCTCCGAAATATTTCAACTATTTCCTTCTTATTGTTAACACTTCCGCTGCTAACTAGGGGGATCTTCGTTTTTCTTATCTTGCTCCAGCTGGCTAAGTACGGAAACCTACGTTTTTTTGCATACCGCTGGTATGAGTGTCCCGTTGCGCCATCTATCGTCAAATCACAAAGGACAATGCTTCAAAAGATATCATGTGTATACCCATTACTAATCTGGTAAGTCATTCCCAGGTATATCCATGAAAATGGAAGGCTGTAAAACACACTGGCGCCAGTTTTCTGTGTAATAAAATATCTAGGTTGAAAGTTGGCATTTTCTTTAAAAATGGCTGGCCGGATGGGGGCAGCACTGGACAAATGCGTAGCAGTGAAAGTGTTAAAAGCCGTTTTAATTGTATTCCTTATTCTACCTATATGCAGCTGGTGGACGTATAAATTGGTATTTAGTATTTCATTGCATTGAAGAACTCTAAGTAAATAATAACCTGGTCATCACACCATAAGAATTAAATTATGGAACTATGACATTACGGCCGGCTGTTAAGATTCTAATCATGCAAAACACATTTCATCACCTTTTATAACATTTTAAAGAAACGTTTAGTTATAATAATACATTAAAATTATTTTTCAAAAACGGATATTAATCACGATTAAAATTAATAACTAATCATAAAATATGAATCAGCATGAGGTATTATGTACATTATTTACATCATTCGGGCTTTAAGGACACATGGCACAGTGGATAAAGGCGTTGGTTAGATCCAGTGGCCCAAAGAGTGTGAGTTCAATACCCGGTTAAGGCAGTTGAGAACTTTCAGAGGGAAATTAACAGGCGATAACTGATAACTGACATCCATTAAACATGGCACGTGAAACTAGAACAGTCTATCCCAGTGAGCGAAATAAAGGGTTCAGTTCGACATTTGAACCACCTGAAAAAGGCCGGAGCGTACAACGGCAGAAACTTTGTGATAAATATGGCGATAAAGATGAGGACAATCGTCCGAATAGTGTAAATAATGAATCAGCATGGACTGAAATTATAAACTAAATTAAACTATTCCCTTATTTTTTTCTTTTCTTCGTTGTATCCTGAGAGTTTTAAATTCTCCAAACCTCCTTATAACGTGATATCCACAGTTTTATTTCTAATTGTTTCCGTTTAATCTCCATTCTACTTCAGAATTTCTTCCTTTCTAAGTATCTGTTGAAGAAACGAAAGTTATATGTTTCCTAATTAATGAAACATAAGGATTGATCTCGCATCACTTTAAAAAAAAATAGAAATCAAACTATTTTGCAGAGGAATGCAGCTAGTTTATTTCACTTTTCACAAACAGGTTTCAAACAAAAGTCAGACTTATTTGAAACGTAAGAAAAAAAAAGGAGCGCCCTCGAAAAGCCTAGAGATCGTAAAATATTTGAGACCTGTATGCTATGATAACGATTCTCCTCTGATCTGCTTGCAAAATGCTTTTGAACTGAACCATTTATCGCTGTGGCAAAAAAGAAAAGAAAAAACGTCCATGTTGATTGCATCCAATTAAGAATCCTTTTGGTGTCTCAACTTCGCTTTTTTATGCTGTTTTCTTAGCTTGCGTCACGTTCACACACAGTCTCGTGAATAAAGGTGGGTAAAAACGTTACTGCTATTGGAATGATCAATAAGTCAGATCAATTGAACGGAAATATTGATCTGGAGCTTTTCATCTGCTGTCCAGTTCACAGTGATCTTTGAATCAGTAGAAAGTGGGCGAGTAACACTACATTGATCGCAGCTAATGGACCTTCATTGTGTGTCTACTGCTCATGAAGGTTACGACCTGAAGACCGATACTTCAAATCGATAATTTTCCTTCTAACGTTTTCCACCTGCGATCCCCGAACTTTGACAGGTGTTGACTAAGAGTAAGATTAGATCAGGAGAATTTAGGATTTATATATATAGCACTTGAGCTGTGTTTTATTCAATATTACTATGACCATTTTTTCGGTACTTATTTCCGATTCTTTCGTTAAGGCGTTAAGACTGTGTCTTATCTCTGAAGAAAAAGGCTTAGAAAAAAATGATTAACTTAAGGACAAATATTATCCGTCGCTATTGTTTATTACGGTTTTAAAGTAAATTCCGATATTAATATACGAGATAACGCCGACGACTCCTAATCAAGTATTTAACTTCTTTGCTGATCGCTTTTTTTATGATGATAACATTGATGACTAAATTCGCTGGCAACATGCAGATTCAGTACTAGTTACTTACAGTTTCACCAAATGATCTTTCGCCATTTTCTCTCTATCGCTGTTTGTCTTTGCAAGATTTGATTAGTGCAATTTGTATGGTGAAATGGATAAAGGCTCGGCATTAGAAATTGGAGAGCCGAGTTCTAATTCTAGTCGAGTTTTGTTATCTGCACTTACACGAAAGTATCCTTGGAAAAGGTGTAAACGTCAATCTTCTCCAGCCATGGGATAGTTTTCGTGGACAGGTATCAGAAATAATTATTATCAGCAAAAGATTCTTATAATGTAAAAATATTTTCTGGCTTAAATTAACTCCAAAAAGGCCGGAGCGTACAACGGCCGATACATTGTGATAAATATGGCGACAAAGATGAAGACAATTGTCCGAAATAATGTAAATAATGAATCAGAATGGACTGAAATTATAAACTAAATCCAAGTATAAACTATTCCCTTATTTTTGTCTTTTCTTCGTTGTATCCTGAGAGTTTTAAATTCTCCAAACCTCCTTATAACGTGATATCCAATTTTGTTTTGTTTTACGACACATCAACCTCAAGGGATCATTTAATGCCGAAATATTTTTTTCCTGGTAATACTTTTGTTTTGTCAAAAAATCTATTTCTGTTTATATTTTTTTCCTCAAATAATGTATAGCTGGTAAAAAATCAATCAATCAAATATTGATGTTTTTTTTATCACCGATGGAACTGTTGTGCTTACGGTGAATTTACTGTAAAATAAAGTTAATATCTTGCTTGTAATATTTGCCACTTTTCTTCTATGTGCCGTGTACCAAAACATTGGCAACCATGGCTCTTTCTTGTTCTTTTAGCAATTAAAAGGTGGTTTCACGCTCCTCCATGTAGTTTATCGTCTTACCCAGGACGCGGGTGCTGTTTATCGTCTTACCCAGGACGCGGGTGCTGTTTATCGTCTTACCCAGGACGGTTTTAGAATATGATGGATGAGGTTGTTGGTTATTCCTTATGAGGCTAGTGGCTAGGCTTTAAGATCGGATAAGATAAGAATCAAATGCTGATTTTAAAGGCTATCAGAATTTTCTTCTGTTTAAAGGTGTATACAACATAATCTTCCTGCGAAGGGCGTTTTCTTTTTCTCGTTTGGGGGCAATTTGCAGTGTTGGGCGAAGCTACCCGTGTCGCAGCCTATTCTATGTTCAATTCACTCATCTCCTATACGAAATTCCAATTCCAGATAAAAGTTTCTATTATAGCAAGATTTGTCGTGAGTTCTATGTCCTGGAATACTTGGTGGAGGTTGTTGGGTTTACGCACAAGATCTTTCTTAACTATAATTACCTATGTCATCAGCATAGTTCACACTCATCAGTATATAGGCTTCAGGAGATGAAGCAGAATCGCGGTTTTCTATTAAGTTTCTTTAGGAATATAGTTGAGAATGCTTAAAGGACAATTGTCCATCTCTTCACACCTATGCTTAATATTCGTAGAGCATAATCAAGGAAACAATTAAATAGATTGGTGCTCTCTTTGTAATGTTCCTGTATTGCTTTCCTCGCAAAATGTGTGTGAATTTTATTAACGCATATGATTCCTCTATTTGATTTTGATATGCAGTAGATTCAGTGTTTGGAAGAAGGTTTCTAAAGGATGAGAAAACGAAAACTCTCTTGATATGGGCATATGATACTGCAAGGTCGACATAGCTCGACAGTTTTCTGTCGGTGTGGTACGCAATTCCCTGGAGTTGTTTTAATAGCATATATGGGATAATTAATTCAGATACCAGAATGAAAACCAAACTGGGTTTGGAGAATTTGACAGTCATGACTGTTTGACTGTTGGTGCATAATTATCAGGCGTTTTTTAAACATTATTTATTATGAAAAAAAGAAAAACAAAAAAAAAAACATCACAATTCAACAATAACATTTTTAAATGATTATTCCGGATCCTATCATTATTGACACAGATTCTTAAGACCTGAATATAAAATAATATTTTTTTATTTAAAAAGTAAACAAAACAGCTATTTTTATTAACTAATACCACGCTTACAAAAACACCTGATAATTATGCACCAACCCAATATAATGTTTATTAATAATTTCGCTATAACAGAACCAATTGGGATACCTCTGTATGTGTTTGTGTTTTGGCGGTTAAATTTTTGTTTCAATCCTGCATTAATGGGTGATAAACCTCACTTTTCTGGGACGTGTTTCTGGTTCCAAACTTCCCTTATCAAATGCAGACATTTATTACTGAAGTAGTTCAACCTCATTGTCAAATGGGGCTTCATTATTCCTTATTTTCTTTTTATACCTTTCTGAACTTCCTCATCAGTAGTTTCGTTATTCTTTGTTTTTGATGATATATTATATATATATATATATATATATATATATTGGTATATCTTCTACTCCTGTGGCTGTCTTTAACTTAGTGCGCTCAGAGTTGAACTGTGACTCAAAGTGATTTTTGAGACCAGGGTATTTCTTCCGTGTCGATTTCAATAGTATGATATTATTCTATTTTTTTTTTTTTACTTACGGGATAATTATTTCTTAGTTATGGGATATTATTTAGTCGTGCCAGAATGTGACTGCGCCCACCTTTCTAGAGGAAACTTGTCTGTTAGATTACAGAAGGTCTGCGGTTGTATTTGTACAGAAGTAATTAAACCCGTGGCCTATTACTCGTCTGTCTGCATCAAGATTAAATCTAATTTTCATCATGTAATTTACAATGGTATTTAAATTTCGCTTCTCTAAGTTTAGACGCTATATTTAGATCTAGAAGTGGCGATATTCAAACGCTGTATGACTTCTTCTGCTGACTCTCACGTCGATTTCAACGTTGCTTATCCTGAAAGTTGAATTGAGAATTTAACCCACTGATTACCCACACAGAAGTTTGAATTATAATGGTGAGGGTTTGGGTAGAATTAGCCACAACGTTTTTCTGGAAAAAACGAATGCTAAAATAGAAATGAAACAGTGTACCACGAAGTCTATAAGCACTTGTCATCAGGTTTGAATATAGAGTTTTACTTCTCATAGACTTGCTGCCATCCAAGGCAAAAGAATTCAGACTGTCCTTCTCTTGAAGCCATTGCTTGATGAAAATAGATACTTTGCTTTTCCAAATGAGTTATACAGAATCGACTAAAATTTGAACCTGACCCAAGAATTCAACTTAGTCGATAACCACTATAGTACCTAGATAGTTTAGTATTTGAAATAAACTTTATGATATATAAGTGAGGCGATATTATTTTGACGTGTCAGGGTGTGACTACCCACTTCTTTGTATGAAATAATCTCGTTTGAGGCAGTCCGCTTTAGACCTTTTGGCTACGGAGAGCAAGTTTCGAACCCTGACGTTTTTCGTTATTATTTTTTTTTTCAGCGCCTAGGACAATAGACGTAACAGACATGGATTAAAATAAGGAAAAACAACAACAATGAAAAAAAAAAGGGAATGCCTATTTCAAACAAGCCTACGCACTCAAATTAACGTGTGAAGTAATAAAAAAATAATTACAGTGTAACCTGGATATAAGAGACCCGGATATAAGAGAAACCCGGATATAAGAGAGATTTTCTCTGGTCCCAAATTACAGCCTGTGTTAATGCATATAAAATAGACCAAACCTGGATATAAGAGAAACCCGGATATAAGAGACTTCTTCTCCGGTCCCGACAACTCTCTTATATCCGGGTTATACTGTATATATGCTAGAAATACTCGTGAAAGGGATTGCCTATTTTAATTTTCTCATGAACATTAATAAAGTTGATGATTGAATAAACTCATAACGAGTTCGACGGCAATAAAATATCCGTAGAAATTCCCGTATCGCGTCATTAAATATTTAAGCTTAACAACTTTAACAAAATATTGCAATAAGAAACATAACTCTAAATGCTTGTCCTTATTTAAAGAAGCAAGGGGGTACAAATGAAAAAAAATTGAAATTGATAACTGTTTTCCATTTCTCTGAAACAGCTGTCAAACACTTGCTTTCTATCATTCATTTTCCTCCCGAAATAAAGTAAAATTTCTGACATGGCTTTTGGTTTTCCACGTAATCACAGCGGAACAGTCCATTGTTTATGAGGTATTAGCAGATGATGTTAAGCCCTTCTAACTTCCATATCGTTCTTTCTTTTTTCATTTTCTCACTGAATCCAAGTAGTATCTTCTTTCAACATGATGAAAACGGAATAGGCCATTATTTATTATTATTATTATTATGTATTGGCAGGGCGTAAAGATCGTGTACACTAACGAAGTGAGGGACAAGCAGATTTATCATATGACATATTATTGCATCAAAGATCTCTGAAACTTAGGCAGTAGCGCATGCTGTCAATGTGAACTCGTTTTCAGGAAGGGGGTGCGGGCATCCTCTCGGTCACGCAGTGCTGTCTAATAAAGGAATCTGATCATAACTTCCTCGAAATAAACTTTTAGTGCGTATTTGTGTTAAAATTGAGAATTTTTTAAAAACATTTAAATTTAAATTTGTAACAATTATCGTAGAAACTCCAAATAATATCTTCTTAATACGAAAGGAAACTTGTATGTGAAAAGCTATTCATTTTAAAATTATATGTAAAAGTTTTATGATTGGCTAATAATATCTTCTTAATACGAAATGAAACTTGTATGTGAAAAGCTATTTATTTTAAAATTATATGTAAAAGTTTTATGATTGGCTAATAATATCTTCTTAATACGAAAGGAAACTTGTATGTGAAAAGCTATTCATTTTAAAATTATATGTAAAAGTTTTATGATTGGCTAATAATATCTTCTTAATACGAAAGGAAACTTGTATGTGAAAAGCTATTCATTTTAAAATTATATGTAAAAGTTTTATGATTGGCTAATAATATCTTCTTAATACGAAAGGAAACTTGTATGTGAAAAGCTATTAATATTCAAATTGCATGTAAAAGTTTTGTGATTGGCTAATAATATCGTATTTATACTAAAGGAAATTTTTTTGTGAAAAGCTATTTATTCTAAAATTATATGTAAAAGTTTTATGATTGGCTAAAAATATCATGTTCATACCAAAGGAAACTTTGTATATGAAAAGCTATTTATTTATATATATATATATATATATATATATATATATATATATATATATATATATATATATATATATATGTGTGTGTGTGTGTGTGTGTGTGTGTAAGCAAATATATGGATATAGAACCGACATTATGAAGAAAAATATATACGGAAAAAACAAACAAAATCCTTATATACAATTATGCTGTTTTAATGTTAATAAGCCAAAGTCGGACGTTTCAGTCTAATAAACCATCTTCAGGACATATTCATATTTCATTTTTCATTCAAAATACTCCATTTTTAGGAATACGTTTTCACAGCGTCGCCCACGTGACGACAACGTGACCATGTTTTAAACGGAGCGCTGATCTTATAAAACTTTCAGTTATTCTGTTTGGATAAGTCTTTTTCTTATGTAAATCGTCTTTGTCATGTTGTATTGATAATGTTATAATTTATGAATATGTCCTGAAGATGGTTTATTAGGACCGAAACGTCCGACGTTGGCATATTAACATTAAAACAGCATAATTGTATATATGGATTTTGGTTTGTTTTTTCCGTATATTTTTCTTATATATATATATATATATATATATATATATATATATATATATATATATATATATATATATATATATAAAGTTTTGTGATAGGCTAATACGTTTTAACCATATAAAAGTTTTAAGTGTTTTATTAATACTAAGCTTTCAGGTAGGGTACTTTGTTCTAAAAACAGGATCAAACTTTGCTTATCGAATTTTACGCGTATGGTAAATATGACAATAAAGTAGCAATTAAAAGAATGCATTAATAAATAATTGTATATCTTATACAGTCTAGCTGTACGATGAGTCTGATTAAAATTTACATATATTAATAAGTTAAGAGTTTAATAAAAAAAGGGGTCTTTGTGTGGGTACCTAATTGACTGAGATCAAGATTTGCGCCCTTATCTGTGTAAGTGGATGCACGCAGCATTTTATTCATTTGGCACTTGGCAGCCAAGAGACAATGCTATTGTCCGTTTCTGTTGAAATGCTTGCAGCAATAGAGGTTTTTATCATTTCACCCCAAGCAAGGTACTAAAGCCACTAGGATTCAATAGATTACTGAGTGTTAGAGAATATGAGATAAACTACTATTACAGAAATTGGATAATAAAAGAACAAGAATTAAGACAATTATTTAATAAACAAAAGAACAGAGTTCCAAAAGAGAAATATGTTGGATGCATCATCATGGTTTTGGGATGTATTTCTGTGAAAGCTCCTGATAACAGATTTCTACCAATAGATGGTAGAATGAATTCCGTAGCATATCAAAATATTTTGGAAGCAAATTTAACGATTTCGGTTGAAAAACTTTAATTTCCTCCTGTCTGGATCTTCCGAAAAAGATGACACTAAGCACACTGCAAAATCTACGAAGAAATGGTTTGCTGAAAATAATGTAATTATCCTGAAATGGCCAAGTCAGTTCACAGATTTAAACTGAATCGAGAATATGTGTCGTTATTTGAAAATTCAAATCCAATTGAGAGCTCCAATATACATGCCGGATCTAAAGACCATATGCGAAGAAGAATGGAACAAAATACCAACTAAAATTTGCAAATCATTAATTGAGAACAACAAGATGGTGTTTGCTGCAGAATTGAATAATGTCTATTCTACAAAGTATTAAATGAAGATTCTCTATTCTCTTTTGTCTCATACAAATACGTTTTTCACCCATTTAAACGGATAATATGATTTGTTTCTATTAAATCATTTTTTTTTCGATTTTCTCTGCATATTTAGTTATTATTCATCTGTATATATGAAAAAATGTATCTGTTTATATGCAAAATACGTTTATTCTTTAGTTGGAATTACAATAAATAATAAGATAGAATAAGAAGGGAGAAGGGAATAAGCTGAGAAGAAAAGAGCAAAAATCAGACCGCTACCTAAACAGGAAAATAGGCTAAAGCCGCCTGAGTCCATCTCCCCAAGGAGTACCTCACCTTCAGAAGGTCCCACGTATAATGTCGAAAAGAATAAATTTCGAACAGAATAATTTTCGAACAGAATAAATTTTGAATAGAATAATAATCGAATAGAATAATTTTCGAACAGAATAATTTTTGAAAAGAATAATTTTTCAACAGAATAAATTTCGAACAGAATAATTTTTGAACAGAATAATTTTTGAACAGAATAATTTTCGAACAGAATAATTTTCGAACAGAATAAATTTTCGATCAGAATAATTTTTGAACAGAATAATTTTCGAACAGAATAATTTTCGAACAGAATAAATTTTCGATCAGAATAATTTTTGAACAGAATAATTTTCGAACAGAATAATTTTCGAACAGAATAAATTTCGAACAGAGTAATTTTCGAACAGAATAAATTTCGAACAGAATAAATTTCGAACAGAATAATTGAATATCGTGCATCGAGATGCAATTTTTTGTTCTAATATTCAATTAAACACTCGAAATATTGAAATCGAACCTAAAACCTGACACTTGTTTATTCACCGTTTGCATAACGTTCTAGTAAATGTCTAAATTAGATCATCATTTCATGAAAGGATGCGTTTCTTTGTTGTTGTCTAGAGAAGTTAAAGGCGAGAAGAAATCAACTCCGGAAACTTTTAGTGCCAATTATCACGCAGAGAACGACTCCTGTTTCTTTCCACTCATTAAAACGAACATAATCCTATAGACTTGTTTTCCCGTCATTCTTTTCTACAATGATTACATTACTGCGGGCAATATGCCACGAAGATCCTCTCAGATAGTGACGCTTAATGGTCTTTGCGATGTTAAGAAGTGACCACCGGCTGTTTTGGACAAAGAATATCCTAGATAATACTTACATTACCAAATACACTCACTTGATTGCCCATTCAGATTGGACTTAACTGAAACTTGACTATGTTTGAAGCAGCTCTGCCAACTTATAATAACCGTATTGAAAACTGTAATGAAACAACTCACAGAAACGATCGCTTAAGGCACGTACGGTCACAAAAACGTTTTGCATGCAGGACATAAAATACAATATATATATATATATATATATATATGTGTGTGTGTGTATTTATATATGTACACATATATATATACATATATATAAATATATATATATATATATATATATATATATATATATAAATATATATATATATATATATATATATATATATATATATATATATATATATATATATATATATATATACCTATATATACACATACACATATATATATATAGATAGATATATATACATAACTATATATATATATATACATGCATATATATACATGTGTATAGACATATATACATACATATATATACATACATATATATATATATATATAAAATATATATATATATATATATATACATAACTGTATATATACATGCATATATATATACATGTGTATACATAGACATACATACATATATATATATATATATATACATACATATACATACGTATATACATATATATACACACATATATATACATATATATATATATATATATATATACATACATATATATATATATATATATATATATATACATATATATATATATATATATATATATATATATATATATATACATACATATATATACATACATATATATATATACATATATCTTCATATATATATATATACATACATGTACATATATATATATACAGACTCATATATATATATATATATATATATATATATATATATATATATATCGAAAGAGAGAAGCAGACAGACACAGTAAGTGAGAGTCACTGTGGGATAATTGATAGCGCCCGAGTTCGAATTCCAGCCGAGTACATTCCTTTCATTTACGTGCTTGGGCAACGTTTGAATCCATATTTTTCCCCCACTCCATCTGTGGAAAAAGAGGCGGAAAAATGGGTCCTATAGCCTGGGTCTAGTAGAAGAAAAACTATGAAGTCAAAACAAGCGGAGGTTGTTTGGGGTCCTTCTGGCAAACTGTGAACCAAGCCTCTGTATACGGGTTTTCCAAAAGTTATGGTGGGCTCTGCACAAGGCTTCACTACTATAAACCAATGATATGCGTGGGTAGCCCGGCTGTTGGTTCTAACAACTGATTTGCTTGATCGTTATCCGACGAATACGATAGGATCTCCCCAGGAAACAAAGAAAATTTAGTTTTCAATAACATACATTATACGGTATTTTTGTAGTGTTAAGAAATAAAACTTAAGATGCGATAAAAAGTTTATTTCTCATTGCAGAATAAAAAAAAAAACTTAACACAGCCACATAGATAATTAAAACCCCACAGAAATTACTATGGTCATCACCATCTGATGCAAAGAGCTCCTCATAAACATTGCCATTTACAGTTTCGTCAGATGGGTCCCAAATGGTCGTTTTAAACTGCGGATATCATGAAAATGTACCAAGATTTTGGGTCACGACTTATCTATAAGTCGTGGAAATACACACTGTATATAGACTGACACACACAAACACACAGACACACACACACATACATATATGTATATATATATATATATATATAAATACAAACATAGACATACATTTATATATAGATAAATATATATACATACATATATATATAGATAAATACATATACATATATATATATATAGATAGATAATTACATATACATACACACACACATATATATAAATACATACACATACATACATATATATATATATATATATATATATATATATATATATATATATACACACACATATATATATATATATACACACATATACACACATATATATACACATATACACACATATATACACACACGTATATATATATATAAATATATACACATATATACATAAACGTATATATATATATATATACATATACACACATATATATATACACATACACACATATATATACACATATATATACACACACACATATATATATATACACATATATATACACACATATACATACATACATATACAAATACATATATATATGTGTGTGTGTGTGTGTGTGTGTTGCAACTTTACCATGTACAAGTCTGTTTAGAATTCACTTTTGCACAAATGCTGTGTTTCTTCAGTCCATTTAAGCTTATTACTGAACGATAATCGAGTTTTCAGTGCGAAAAACAGATTCACTTCTTCCACGGGCGTTTTATCGCTACATCAGTAGAGCTTCTACCAAAAGTAGACACTCCATTGCGATTTTTGTGTCGGCTGGGCGCCATTGGAGAGATTTTGTGCTTCGCTTGTTCATATAACAACTAGATAAATGCATTAAGCGCATGAGGAAAAATAAAAACAAAACCAAAAAAAAAAAAAAAATAGTAGATACCCAAAAAGAAAAAGAAATCCTAACAAAACAAAAATACTTGCCTAAGCTTGTGTTCGACGAACAGATTAGTAAAAATCGACACAGGAACATGAAGCGGAACGTACTTGCCAAGGAAATAATAGGAGAGAGAAAAAAAGGTAAGTACAAAGAAACCCGAATAAACAGACGCAGTGCTGGTCGTTATGGAAGTAGGCAGAATAATAAACGCTATTTAACTTGGATGCGGGAGTGGTTTCGGCGGGAAGATGCAAGTTGAAAGGCGGGAAATGATGAAGGAGAGAAGAAAATGGTAGCGCAGCATTGGCTTTTCAGTGCAATGATAGAAAGGTAAAAAAAAAATAAAGAAAAGGAAAATTAAACAGAAACGAAACGACGCAAGATAGGTCGGGTAAGTATAAACCAAAATAATTATAAAACAATATACGATACTGTCGCAGGGAAAGTTGAGATAAACAAAGATAAGCAAGAAGAAAGTATAGAACAATAACAACAAGGATAATTAAGTAAATTCAAGAGTAATACTTAACCGAGACGCTGACACAAAGAGTCCGGTTCGATATATGTGGCTAGAGATTGGCAACATTTTCATTTGAAGATAGCAAAGCTGATCAAATCCAGCCCTGAAGCTCTTCTCTCCAAAACCGATAAAGGAGATAATCATTAGATAAGAATCGATAAATATATATATCTTTGTTGCTCTACAATAATTAAATTTAAAAAAAGAATACGCATCTTTTCCTGAAAATCGACATTTGGGGAGTTACTGCTCTTTTGAAAACTAATTAGATCCTGATGTAGGCATTGAGAAACCATCGACATTTGGTGTCTTGAGACGTTTTATACTGTAAGTTGTTTACAAGTGGAATCTAACAGTATCATAATATGTATATATGGCAGTCGACACGCTGTCTCTGTGTGCAACTTCTGTCGAACTCTCTGCTCTCGCAGAGAGGAACCTGGAATATGGGTCTGGGGACTTATGCGGATTCTAAGGGAATATTTTTGGCCACATACATTCCTCGTGGGGGAGTGGACTGTTAAATATTGCAGTATCGTAGATAAGGGCTCGAACGTCATTGGAGATTACACTTTTTTTTTTATTTGTGTCAAACGAAGAAAAAAAGTTAATAATAAAAAAGTAATTATAAAATCCGGAAAAAATTAATTGATATTAAAAACAGCGTTTGCTATATAAGAAATAAATATATTTCAATGAAAGTTTATGTAAAGTTTGTGGCGTCTCTTATGGATACCTTGAGGGCCTCCTTGCTTTTGTATGACTCTTTGTTCACCCCCCCTTAATACGATGTCCCAGAATAAATTGTTGTCTGGAGATGAGTTGGGCGCATGTCGGAAGAACAGTGGCACGGTGCGCAAGTGACACCTCTTTAGCACATAAGAATTATAATTCATGTCCTCCATGACAATACGCCCGATTATTCGTGTGTTGATGCCCATTTACTTGGAAATTTTCCGCCTGCTTTTGTTGGGTTCTCCTTGACAATTTTGGAAATTCAGCGACGAATTCGTTCGTACTGTTGGCGAAAGAGCCCTTCTTATGAGTTTTGGCGATCTGGCCTGAAAGGTTGCTTCTCGTCTGAGGCCCCATGTAGCCTTACAACGTCGTAGACCATGATTTTAACGTATTTAAACCACGCATTGATTTTCATGGCTTTGTGGCCGGCGCGAAGTCTCTCTCCAACAGCAGCTCGGCTATCGTATTCGGAAGACATGTCGATTACTAAGCACCTCGTGCGTCCATGGTCAGATAACACATGAGGTGTTGTACTTTATAACAGCGCCCTTGAAAATTCACTGCGCTGTGGTCACGGCGCTGGTGTCACATTACGGTCTCCCTGTAGACTGGAGATAGCGCTCAGACATGAAGCAAACTGTCGCCGCTGGGTGTTTGACGCAGTGTTTACACACACACACGCTCGTGCGCACACACACACACACACACACACACACACACACACACACACAAGCCAAACAATAACGTCCAACTATCTTATTTCTCGATTTGTTTTTTTCTCATAATACTTCTATTTGGTTTAAAGCCGTTATATTATACAATAAATATTTTTTTTATCACCATCATCATCATTATTATCGTCGTTTTTTTTTATTTTTCAAATTTCTATCATCGGACTATTATATGCAATGTAATCGGTCATGACTTGCAGTCTAGGCTCCAGTCACTTTTTCACCGACGTGATGTGGCTTCCTTCTGTGGTTTCTAGAAATATTTTCAAGACATCTTCTCTGACAAGCTATTTTCACTGGTGCCCCGACTGCATCAATTTAAACGGGCTATTAGCTTGGCATCTTGGTTCTCACCATTTTACCTTCGAAACTGTTAACTATAACCACCTCTTCTACTTCAACAGCTTCTTCTCTCGCACTTCCCGACTGTGGAACTCCATTCCTCTTACTTGCTTCCCTGATAACTATAATCTTCAAAAATTTAAATGTAATGCCAATCGACATCTTCTTTTGCCTTGATCCCCGTTCTTCTTTTTATCCGTTCCGGAATCCCCCCGCTATAACCAGTCTTTCCCCTTCTTTACACTCTCTGCAGCTCCTTACATACTAGTGTCACTCCAGCCTTGCTTGGGGTGAATATTTAAAAACAAGTATATACATAAATTCATAAAGAAATTTCTCCCAATATACCTAACCACACACACACACACACAAAACACACACACACACACACACACACACACACACACACACACACACACACACACATATATATATATATATATATATATATATATAGTCATCCAGAGACTCTTCAATGTGCCTTCAAGCTGGAATGGAAACTCAACCGATCTGACATTGTCGCAGGCTCGTAACCAAAGTCTATTGGCGTGCGATACAGAAAAAAAAATGGATTTTAATGCATTATATACGTGATATAAGAATCATTAGCTGCTCTATAGAGTGCTCTATTCATTGCAAAGAGCTTAGCATTATAGCAACAGCTATATTTCTTCCCAATTGCTGAAGCAAGGACCGGGTTTTCCAGTAAATGCAATGTTTATTAATTTGCAAGCAAAATTCATGGTCAAAATCAAGAAAACCTTATTAATGTTTACTAACTTAGAAAGGAGAATTTATAGGAAGTAAGAAATTATAGGAAGTAAAAAAGTGAGTACATTTGTGTGACACTATATATATATATATATATATATATATATATATATATTTGATCAGAAATAAATAATACATAATAAGCGCCTTGAATAGTCTGTCATATAACTGTGACGTAAATGCTTGCAGATCAATTCAATGGAGATTTTTTGTAATGTTTTTTTTTTTTTTTTTTTTTTTTGGAGGGTGGCAACTCTAATTTGTAATCGTCGCGAAATAGCCCCTTGTTACAAAATTTCCAGTGCAGAGGTTGTCAAACGGAAACATTATAAATCAATAAAGGAACATATTACGCTATCTGGACATTAGTTTGGCCGGCTAATTTGTTTTTGGATGTTCCTTTACTAAAACAGCAAAAGAACATCCGAGAAGAAATTCTGAAAATTTCCGAGAAAGAAATAATATGTTTCTTAAACACCATATATATGCCGTTTATCATTCTTCCAAATGTAAGGAAAATGTGACATCGTAATCCGAAGCAATTGGGAATAGCGATACATGCTTTCCAAAAGCTAAGCTATATCGTAAGAAAAAGAAACATCTAGTAAGAATAAAGAAAAGAACATTAAAATGGTAGGTAATATCAGTCCCTTATACAGGGATTTACTAAGCATACTTTAGATGCGGCACAAGGCCGAATATATGGAGTTCCTAGTAAAGATCGAACTTACTATTTGGTTTTAATTGATTTTGTTAGACAAGCTTTACACCATTACACTACGTCAAAGTAACCCCTTTTCCTTGATATAACAGAGAATGATGGACAATACAATAACAGATAAAAAGTATATTAAAAGCAACATGGATATGGTTCAGCAAATAGATGTTTATAATACAATAGTGGCAACATGATAGTAAAAGGAAGTTTTCAATATAGGGTTGGTTGGTTGTTGATTCGTTGCTTTGTTTCATGTCATATCGACCACAGTGGATCATTTAATGCCAACAGAATTTTGAAATAGATTTATATCGATAGTTTAGTAATAAAAAAAAGGTGTGTACATATACCTATATATTTGAATTTTTTTTTTTCAATTACTCATATTTTTGAGTACAATCCAACTTCTTTTAGGAAATTTACCATCTTGGATGGTTTTATTTTAGTAAAAGTTTTTTTTTTTTTTAAATTACTCACTTGGTTTGGTTTGGTTTGTTTTGCCGCATATCAACCTCAACGGGTTATTTAATGCCGACAATATTTTTATTGCTGGTAATATTTTGTTTTCTCAAAAATCTATTTCTGGTAATATTTTTCCGACAAAAATGTATTGCTGGTAATATTTTTTCAAAAAGTATTGCTCGTAATATTTTTCCTCAGAAATGTATAGCTGGTAATAT
The DNA here is from genome assembly GCA_903632075.3 of Acanthosepion pharaonis. Classification (NCBI taxonomy): domain Eukaryota; kingdom Metazoa; phylum Mollusca; class Cephalopoda; order Sepiida; family Sepiidae; genus Acanthosepion; species Acanthosepion pharaonis. The sequence continues at coordinate 1,231,336 of CAHIKZ030000209.1, read as the reverse complement.
TTTTTTTTTCAAAAAGGTATAGCTAGTAATATATATATTTTAAAATCATTTTTGCTAATATTTTTTTTTTCAAATAATAGTTTTTTCTTCAAAAATTTATTGCTGGTAATAATTTTTTCAAAAGTTGTTTTCGGTATTAAAACCCATTTTTACACTTTCATAACATTTCTACCTCAGATTCGAGGTTAACTAGTTACCCATAGATGGGACTCTAACAGGTGCTACCACCCCGGGCCAGGGCGAACCCGAGATGAGCAGCAATTAAGAGGTGGTTCCACAATCCTCAAAACCTCCTGATCAGAGGACTTACTGCTGGATGTAGTTTATCGTCTTAACCAGGACGCAGATCGAGTTTATCGTCATACCCAGGACGGTCAATATACAGAAAGCAAAATGAACACTTTTGCTTAAGACAAAACTGAGGTTATTGAAATTGCCTGAAGACATTATGACGAAAAATTTGACACTCACAAGGTATAGTAAAAGCAATAGAAGGGAACAGCAAGCAACTTACACAACGACCTGGTATTTCATTAATAATAATATTGCTTAGAGTGTTGAGAAAATCTCCAAAAAAAAATCTAGAGACGTTTCAGGCCGAGGAAACGAAGCAAAAGCATTTACCTTAAGTTACGAAAAATGTTCACATTTTGAATTAGGGGAACGCTTGGAAATAATTAATATATTGAAACAAAGAAAGTAAAGCTGAACATTGATGACAATTCCAAAAACTATAAACAATTTTCTTTGCCAGCCGCAATGATGGAGAAAGCATTACCTCGAACCATGGCCATTAAGACACGCTACAAGAGCCACTCCGTTTCGCGAGGCTCGTTCCTTAATCGAGACGCAATCGCGCCAATCCTCCGAAGGGAAGCCATCGAACGAGGGCCAATAACCCCTGAAGTCTCCCCTGCCACAGGAGTAAAAAAAAAAATCTATCCGCAAGAGAAGAATATTTAACTATTTTTTTTCATATCTGTGTCCCTGGTGACGGACCCCGGCACAACTGCGAACCTGATTACCGACTGAAAATATATCGGCACAGATCGCATCCCAAATCAACGACTTACCCATTTTAAAAGCAAAAATAGTAATGCCATCGGGCCGTTTTCCATCACCACGATCGAGGCATACGGGTTCGATTTGGGAAGGGAACCCAGCTGCATCCAAACCTAAGATTCCTTTCCGCGACGTGACGTGACGTGACGCGACCCGACAGTCTAACAACTTACATTAAGTAAATATAAAAAATGAAAAGAGGGAAAAAAAAACACTTCCCTTATAAATACTTCAGGGATCACGTGGTAATAAAGTCACGTGACCACTGTAACAATAAAATGATAGTAAAAGCGTAACCACTTTTAGCTAGTATGAAACAGTAACCCAGGTAAGTACATTGCTGTTCTCCCGCCTAAACTGCACAAATTCTCCACAGGAGCCACAAAGAATTAGGAAGTTGGGAAGAGCCTTGATCACCCACGTCTGGACGCAACCCGGTACATAGAAGTTGAAGTAAGATTCTATTCAGTGTTGATTAATCCCAGCTAAACATTCTTCATTTCAGTGGTGGCCCAGAATTAAGAAAGATTTTAATAAACATCATGCCATTTAAACCTGGAAAAATTTCTTCCCCATTCTGTACATTTTTGACGACATTTATGCAATTTCGCGTCTTGTTACGAAGCCAGAATAATAATTTGGGTTATTAATTTAATTTTATTTTCGTTCGAATTCCTCGTCTTCTTTTTTTTAAGTTATTAGATTACTATTTTTAATATTCTTGTAATGCTGTTTGATTTGTTTCCCCTTTTCTGTGGAATATTTCAATACAGACCTCCAACGACGAATTCTGTTAAAATGGACACATTGTGCAAATAAAGGCGCCAATTTGCTATAATTAAAAGAAGTAAAAGATTATCGCAAGATGTAGAATTAAAATATGATTACAAATTAGTACTGGACTGGAAAGAGAAAAAAATAAATATTTCAGAAGGAATGAAAGCAGATAATGATCTGGAACAAATAACACAATATGTTCACTGGTATCGGAAAAAAAGCGATGAATTTTTTTTTTTTTTAATTTTATGGACTTTTACGAAAATCACGAAATTGTTAAAATAAATTCATCGGCTATAACCACCTTGTAGGATAAACAAGTATAAATATTTTAATAATTTAAGCTTTACATAGAATTAAGGTATCCTTCGCTTCTGGGAGATTTTTTTTTAATAAAAATAACAATAAAATTAAGGGCATAACTTTTGTGTATTGAAGCATAAAACATTTAGGAGACTTGGATTCAGATAGTGGAAATTATTGCATAAACACATAATGAAATCAAAATGATAGATTTCCGAAATATCTGAAAATAAAGCAAACAAAATAGTTTCCTCTATATCACTGAATTAATTTGATTTAGATTTAATTGTCAACACGTTATTATTAATGCCGAAATTTAATTTTCTTTGGAGTAAAAAAAATATGATATATATTATTCTGCTTTCACAATGGAATACATGGTAGATAATACTCAGATTTTGTGCATACACATAGACATATTTATAGAGCCGGTGATATGTGGCTTTTATGTTGTAGTTTTGTTGATATTCTTCTTTGGAATGCAGTTTGATTTCTTTAAGAAATTGCAAGATATTATATGGATTAATGCCTTGAAAGCGTTATTTCATGTTGGTAGTTTCGTTGTTTGGCTGATTTTGGTGAGCGTCATATTAACATCTATGGATTATTCAATGCCGAAATCTAAATATATTCTATTGTTTCGACTTACTATATGTTGAACGCAATTTTATGCCTTCAACGACAGACAAAATGTACGGTTGGTCATTGTGCTGTGAAATTATTATCGTGTATTTTAATAGGAACATGTATTGTTTGAATTTATTTTTATATAAAAAAAAGTATGGATGATATTTTTACTATAAAAATATACGTTTATACTTTCATGGTGTTTTACTTAAGCTTCGATATTTGCTGATAGCTGAGATACTAACAAGCGTTATCACCCAGTTAAGGTGGATCTGTAAACAGCAGCAATTAAGAGGTTATGCTACTCAACACCACTAATCTCCCGATCAGAAACCTTGCTGCCGGATCGCGGTTCACAAAACTACACATATATGTGTATGAATATATATATATATATATATATATATATATATATAATATAAATATAGTCTTAAGGTGTGCCACATTTATGGGACAAAGTGCTCAACATCAGAGATAGAGCGTGTGTAAATATAAAAAGTGAACATAGAAGTCAACACTTAGAGGCAACAGTCTGTTTTATACTATATGCAATCGTCGATTTTTTATGTTATTTTTCTCGGCTATTTATATATATACAGGTTAGTGGTGCATTGTGGGTATTCTATTATGGCGGTTATTTTTTACCGGAAGTCGCTTTTGTTTATTTATTTGGGTCAAATTATATTGCTCGTTTATTTTTTGTTTCTTATTTTATATATTTATTTCGTAACGTAGTAAAAAGCGACTTCCGGTAAAAAATAACCGCCATAATAGAATACCCACAATGCACCACTAACCTGTATATATATAAATAGCCGAGAAAAATAACAGCATATGTGGCCTGACGATTGCATATAGCATGAAACAGACTTGCCTCTAAGTTTTTTCACTTTTATATATATATATATATATATATATATATATATATATATATATATTTATATATATATATATATATATATATATATATATATATATATATATATATATATATATATATATATATATATATATATATATATATATATATATATATATATATATATATATATATATATATATATATATATATATATATATATATATATATATATATATATATATATATAAGTATATATATATGTATATATATATGTATATATATATATATATACATGAATTATTCACAAAAACTAATGCAAAGGTTAATGATTTAAATGGCGAGACATCCATCATCGCAAACAATTCAAATAGTACAAAAAACCTCCAGATCCGTTATGAATGAATTGATCCTTGTTTATATAAATTTCTGCCGTATTAGTTGTTATTTTTACTATGCTTTCGTCTGTTTCTACAGACATCTTCAGGTATATAATAGATGTTGTTCTTGTTTTTTTTCTCTTAGTAATAAGAGGACATCGAAAATATATGTGTTATTGTATCCGAAATGCTATTGAAAATGAGTTATTGGTTTTTGAACGCGCCAAAGCAACGCTGAGTTTGATTTTAAATTTTAAGATATATTTAATATATATATATATATATATATATATATATATATATATATATATATATACTAGAGTGAAACAAATATTTGTAAATACAAGTTTATAATTTATTGTATTTCCAACTAACGAATAAACATAATTATCATATAATTAACTGTACACATTTGCATGATAAATAAATATGCATAGAAAAAAGGAAAAAAAAATTAACATAATGGAAATAAATCCCATTTGGCCACTTAAATTGGTGAATAATTATTCGTACAATGATAATTTTAGATTTTAAAACGTTTAAATTGCTTTAATACTCTAGATTATTCAAGTGGAATATTCTAGAATGTTCCAATAATGCTATCAGTAGTTATTTTTAGCCTAAAAATAATGACAGAACATTCAGTAATTGATATTTGTGCAAGAAGGTCTTCATCATAACAAGAGGTAAAGAATTGATAAATTCGCAAAAAGAACTGATTATTAAGCACTGTAAATAAGCTAAAAGTTAAAGGAAAATCTCAGCCTGAATATCCCATTAACAACAATTAGTTCATTCATTGTTACGTATAAAATCTCAAAACTTTTGAAAACCAAAGAAAAACAGGTGCCCTACGGAAGATGCGCCAAATTAAAAAAAAAAATTAATGGTTACTCGTCAAGAGTTGCAGTATGGTTTGCTTTCATCAGGAATCTGTGTCACTAAACGGACAATAAACTATGAAATTCATAAGAGCAATCAAGCTTCCATCGGAAATTACACTGCTATTGAAAATATATAGAGATGCGAGGTTGAATTTCGTTCGTGAATATAAGGATAAGGAAAGATCGTATTGAGAAAGAGTATTATGGAGAGACGAAACCAAAATTGAGATGTTTGGACGTAATTCTAAAAACATATATGGAGGAAGTTGGCAATGCCTTCAAACAAAACAATTAGTGAAATATGGTGACGGCAGCATCATGGTTTTGGGATGTATTTTTGCAAAAGATACTGACAATATAGATTTCTACCAATAGATGGTAGAATGAATGCCGTAGCATATCAAAATATTTTAGAAGCAAATTTAATGATTTCGGTTGAAAATCTTGAACTTCCACCGGATTGGATATTCTAACAAGATAATGATACCAACACTCTGCAAAATCTACGAGGAAATGACTTGCTGCAAAATAATATAGATATCGTGAAATAGCCAATCGAGAATCTGTGACGTTATTTGAAAATTCTAATTCAGTCGAGAGCTCCAATAAGCATCCCGGATCTGAAGATCACATGAGTAGAAGAATGGAACAAAATACCAACTAAAAGTTTCAAAACATTGAGAACTACAAGATGTTGGTTGATGTAGAAATGAATAATCGCTTTTCTACATAGTATTAAATGAAGATTGTTTTCTTTTTTTACCGTACGAATAGTTTTCCACCCATTAAAATGAATAAAAGGATTTATTTCTATTAAATCAAGTTTTTTGTGCATATTTTATTATTATGCGTCTGTGTTCAGTTAATTATATGAAAAGTATGTTTATTCATTAGTTGGAAATACAATAAATTTAAAATGTGTATGTGTACAAATATTTGTCTCCTACCACTGTATATATATATATATATATATATATATATATATATATATATATATGATACATTTACAATATTCTTGCTTTTATCATATTTTCCTTCGCCTTTTCTTCTTCTCCTTATTTCTTCATACTCCTCCTCCTTTTCTGTGATACCCAACGTCGTCCGTTTGTTCATTTATTTTTGAAAATAATAATATAGGGTTCATTAGTTTAAAAAAATAAAGCGTTAAGGGGTTATTTGCTTTCACACACACACACACACACACACACACACATATATATATATATATATATATATATAATCTCTCTCCCTCTCTCTCTCTCTCTCTCTCTGTGTGTGTGTGTGTGTTTGTGGATATTATTATTTTCAAAAATAAATGAACAAACGGACAACGTTGGGTATCACAGAAAAGGAGGAAGATTATGTGAAGAAATAAGGAGAAGAAGAAAAGGAGAAGTAAAAGATGATAAAAGCAAGAATATTGTAAATGCATCAGTGTGGAGGGTTTAATTGAAATATACATTACTTTTTTTTTAATCTAACCTCATATGTGCTGAAGAGAAATGTTCTAATATGTAAGCAAGGAATTAAGACTTAGGGTTTCTGGTTTAAAAGAATTTTTGGATCCGGAAATGACATAATTGCTAAGTTTTCCTGTTGACAGAGTTTGCAGATATTGTTGTAAGACTTTGCCTTTTAAAAGTTTCCCACATTACAATCGGATTCCTGTTGCGATTTTTTTTCTTTTACATTTCACACATGATTAGCTAGTTTGGCAGAGTGCATAAGATTTGCTAGTTTAAATGCCGAACTATGATTGTACTATCTACGTTTAAAAGTACCTTCCGTACGTTTAATTTAGCCATTAATATCTGTTATAAATTAACGCTTCTGTTTTACGAGATCCGTTTAATGGACATGTATTCTTATTTCTACAGTTGCATAAATTACATACAGTTAACACTAGTAACTTATTCAACTAAGGGGCACCTAGTGAGGATCGAACTCACTACTGAGTCGAAGTTAAACTAACGAGGAAAGCATTCTTGTTAGCTATTACACCATGTCGAGGTATCATAGCGACTTATTATAGTCAATTGCCACTTATATTAGAAACAAACAAAATAATTTTTCATTTATATAAGTAGCGAATTAATCGGTCTATGTGATGTAGACTAAGTCCTGCGTAATTAATTGCATGTTTAGTATGAAAAGGACGCCATTTCTATAATGGTAAAAATCCATATTTTTTCGTCCTGACAAAGTTGTGTATAGAGAAAAGTTAAATAAATCGTAAGTTACGCAAATTATAACTAAAAAGGTTTCGTTTTTTGATCAAACGATTTAATTGAGTTTTTTCAAATTGTGTTTCCCTCATTTTTGTTTTATTATAATTTCAGATTATGAAGAATTTCAAGAGGTTTATTGTTTACTTTTGCTGCTGGAGTGTTTTTCATTCTTCGTTGACAAATTCATCTTTTTTTTTTTTTTACTCGTCGAAATATTTTCCATATTATGTTATATTCATCGTATTTTATTTTCTTTATTTCTTTTTTCTTTGCTGAAATCGCTAGTTTCGAACATGTTTTATGGTTTCTCGTGTTTCTGTTTGGTTCCACGTTCTAAATGCTTTTGTCAACAGAACATATTTTTCTCTTAATTTGGGGTCTTTTTTTTCGGCAGTGTTTCTCTAATTTTTTTATTCTTATTCCTACAATTAAATAATTTTTTTATTTTTAAAGAATTATTGTCTTTTACATTCTTCGTTTTTCACATTTATGTTTTTAATGCTTTATTTCCTATGATTTCTGGCACTTTTTCATTCTATTTTCCTTTTAATTTCCTTGATTCTTTTCATAGTTTGGGCTTAAAATTCTCGTGTTTTATATATATATATATATGACTTCCATATTTTTCCTGCATCACTCACGCTTTCTTCTTTTTCTTCTGGAAATTATCTAAACTTAGAACAATAAATGGCGACACGGAGAGAAACGAAGCAAGCAAAATCGTGTTACGCTAGTCTCTCAGGTATGAGGGGCCTTCCAGCCACATAAGCGCGCATGTCAAATTCTTGTTACATGTTAATGAACATAAATGTCTGGTGCCAGTGTGAATTTAGTGACAAATTTCATAAACATGATTGGTTTTATTTTTCCTTTGATATTTTTGTGTTCAAACATTTTCTCGGTAATTTATTATCTGAATTTTATATATACGTTTATTTCCTTCTTTTCTGTCTTTCCATTCTTACTTTATTTCCTTCTTTCTTTCTCTCTTTTTTCTTTCTCAGTCGATTCTTACTTCCTTCCTTTCTTCCTCATTTCATTAATTATTCCTTTCTTTATACATTCACATATTTATTCCTTCTTTTTCCCTTCCTTTTCTCTCTATTCTTTGTTTCTATTTTTCATTTGATTCTTTCTTTCTCTATTTAAAGTTTTACTTTTTTTATTTTGATTCCTACTTTATCATTTAATTCATCATTCTTTTCATATATTTCTCTGTAGAGAGACGGATATGAAATTTCTGTAAATTTCTGTAAATAAGGAGGATAGATAGTGATTGATCTTAAACTTCAAGGCATTATGATTTCACCGTTCAAGGTAATATCTACGTTGGAGTTTGTATCACTTCCCGGAGAAAAGCTCATTGAGAGGGCCCTCCTCCTTACATTTAGGATACGGAGGAAATGTGCGTGATTCAAATCTGTCACCGTAGCATGTTAAGTTCTTGCTATAAATATCGGCACTGGTAGAACTAAAGAATAAAGCTCTTCCGAAAATTTACTATGGAAATATCGAGAGATCAGTGATTGACTTGCAATCTTTATGGACACAGAATCTTTAGAGTGGAAAGTAAATCATCCCGAACAAGAGCGAGTAAATCTTCATGGTTAGATCATGGGGGTTTGACTGATCAAGTACAGATTGGACAGCAATAATCCTTTTTATTTCTAATCCTACTGGAATGGAAGAAAGAGTCAAGTAATGCTTGGTACAATGAGTCAACCATTTCGCCAGTATCTTTAGCGATCGAGTGTGAGTTACCCTTGAGTCCGGAAATGAACTTGAACCCAAATAGACGTTCAAATAAGGGAAGCTTCCCATGAGTACAACTCTTGTGACAAGAGACGGCGTATAGATTGTGAAACTTGGCGTGAGTATGGGATTTGAGCTATCCACATCTGAATCTAGATTTTAAAGTATAAAGTTACGCTCATGGGTGAGGAAATGCTTTTTTTTCCATCTGGTCACCGGGTCTCTGGATTTTTGCCAGACCCGAGCATAGACAGAAATAAATAAATAAAAAACAAAAACAAACAAAAAAAAACAAAAACAAAACAAAAAAAAAACACTGTTTGAAAGAGGATCGAAGTGAGAAAACACGTACAAAATCAGTACGCATATGATAATTATAATTTTCTTTCCTGAATTAACTCATATTTTTTTTCGTCCGACCTGTAAACATCACGCTTTCCATCGTAAATATTTGTTTCATTTTTGAGCTCATGGGATTGACTGATTTCAAGAATATTTTTACAAATACGATAGTTATTTTTATTTTCCCATCTGCTCGCAAAAGGAATCGGTCAGCAAGTGTAATTTGAATTCAAGAATAGATTTATGTGTTTTCGTTTTTAATCTTTGCGGTAATCTATGCTTCAACCAGAAATATATTTTATTTACGCGTGGCGCAAAATAATTTTATAAACAGCAAACTGAATTCATAAAGGGAGTTTCATTAAGACGGATCAAAGTCAGCAGTAAATAAACCAGTGTTATTGGTGAAAATTTATTTATTTCTCTATTGGATCATGTTATTTAAGTCATGGCAATTATGTATGAAAAATAATATCGCCCAAATGTCCGCCAAGGCTTCGGGAGCAAATCTCAACTCGATAGTCAAAATCTTTAATGACATCACCGCATAGTTGCTACTCGATCTCACCAATATGCCTTATTATATCAGCCTTCATTTGTTGAATTGTTGGTTTGTTGGCATAAACATTACTTTTTAGATGACCTCAAAAAAATAAATCTAAAGGCGTCAAATCGCACGAACGTGGTGTCCAATTTACTTCGCTGTTTCGAGAGATGATGCGTCCTGGGAAATTTTCATTGCATTTCTGTCCATTTTCGTAATAGGCTTCCGTAACTTTAACACGTTGTTTGATTATTAATCTTTCCATGGTTGAAATTGTGAAATAATTAATTTGTTGGATCTAAAAGTAAAAGAAAAAAATCATTGGAATTAACCCTAATTCACATTTAAAAATGGTCCAAGTTATTGTAACACCCTTTGCAAGTAAAATGTGCCGGGCTGAAATATGTTTTACACCCCGGAAACATTCGAAAAATTTACGGCCAGAGAAGGTACCGTATTTTTTCTTACATATAAGTTGAGTGCTTAATTTGAAGACGAAGTTTTGGCAAATAAAACTTTACCAACCGATTTAAAAGATTTTTATTGAAAAAAATGTCAATCTGATACTTAGAAAAATAGTAAATATGCTCAAAAGAACTGAATACATCAGAATAAGAAAAATGCAGCAAATTGAAAAAAAAAGAAAGCTTTTCCTTTATTTTCTTTGGTTCAAACGTCAAAATTCTCATTTTTACAATATCGCTTGGAAAGGAATCAAACATTTCATCATCGGATCCAATATTTTGAACAAAGCGAAATCATCAACCGAGGCATCCATTGCAGTATTTATAGCACATTTATCGAATTACTTAATCACTATATCGATTTTGATGGTTTTATATATTTAAACACGGTTTGCGTATAGGATATACATATTGCGATCGGTAAATTGTCGCTATATTTTCAATTTCGGGCGTGTTCGTCGTCTGTTTTTCAATTTGTCGATTGCCCTTAGAGTAGGGAAAAGTCTGGGAGAGAAAAAATGGCGCAATTCACTCCGGCAGAAATTTGGATACGGCATGGTGTACTGCTTGGCATTCGCACCAGAAGCTTCAATACGAACATTTCAGAATTTGGGGATGTCAATCTGAGGATAGTGAAGCAGGTTCGGAAAGAGTTGAATGATATATCCAGCCATCGTCTTAGTGTTTGGAGTGATCAAAAATGATGGCGACGTTATGCCACTATTCATTTTCCCACAGCGCTTCACACTCAAAAGAGTCCTACATCAAGTACCCTGAGGAGGTAGTACTGTCCTGGCTCACCAGAGTGGGTGCTAAAGCACCTCCTGTCTGGCAACATGATTCTGCATCACGTTATACAAGCAGAAGAACGCAATCATGTCTAACAGACAAATTCTGCGAAATCAACCCATACATCTGGTCACCTAGCTCTCCATTGTAACAGAAACATTTACCAAAATTACACAGAAATATGTTGAAATTTAAATAATAAATTCGTTCAATAAAATCGCCATTGACTTCAACCAAAGCCTCCTGTCGAAGCTCTGGCATATCTTCTGAACGGTCTCCTTGTTCGTGAATGTTGACATAATCCTTGCTTTTAGTTCATCTTTGG
>CAHIKZ030000209.1:1170000-1217500 GCA_903632075.3 Acanthosepion pharaonis | reverse complement strand
ATTTTTATAGATACAAATAGTTAAGTAAATTCCGGCTTAGTGTTCGAGAAATTTCATAGAAAATATATGCCCTCCGATAGGAATCGAACCTGTATCCTACACGAACCATATAGCCTGACTTGCTATACCACTTAGCTAGATGTCAAAGTTTATAGTATATTCTTATGCCATCGCACGTCAGGCTATATGACAATTCTGTCTATGATACAGGTTCCTATCGGAAGACACATATTTTCTATTAAATTTCTCGATCATTCAAGCCGGTAAATGTTGTTAATACTGTTTATTATAAACAGAGAATTTACTTAAATATTTGTATCTATAAAAAAAAAAACGTATAAGAGAAAATGTATTAAAATAATTGTCGGACTTATTCCATTTCATAATACATATTTATAAATCTACTAATCGTTCTGAGGAGACACGGTGGAGTAATCGATAGCTCGGATTAAGGAATCTGAAAGCTGAGTTCGAATTCCAGTCGAATCCATTACATTTCCTTACGTGCTGATATTCTTGGGAGATGTATGAATCCTCTTCTCCCCAATCCCAGCTTGGATGGCAACTGGTTTACCAATGAAATGAATTGCAACCAACTAGGGGGGGGGGATCTGCCTCGTCAGTCATGTATCAAAAGGTACATGATCGTCAAAGCGTTTATCACTTATGTCACATATCTGACTGAATCACTTGGGCATTAAATAGTGCTGCCATATCTTTTGTAAAAATATTACCAATAAAATATTTTAGAGAAAAGTTTTCAGGAATAGCTTTTATAGAAAAATTACAAACAAAACATACAACACCTATAATAGATCAATTACAAAGTATCCATCTATAAAATATACGTTTAAAATTATAAAATTATTTACAACATATAAGTATTTAAATGCATAAAATTGCATTAAAATATTTAGTTAGCATTATTAAATGATCTATAGAGACCGATATGCCACTGACCAAAATAAAAAAAAGTCATTGTTCATTTAACAATCATGTCATGTAGAAAAATTCTTTCCATGGACAACGATTAGGTCATATTTTACAGGGTGTTTGAAGTGATATCCTTAAAATATTTGTCTATATTTCTGAGATGAAGTATTATGTATAATATTTACATTATTCGGACTATTGAACTAAATTTTGTCACCATATTTATCACAACGTTTCGGTCGCTGTTCGCTTCTTCAGGTGGTTGGAATCTCGAACTGAAGCCTTTATTTCGCTCACTGAGATAGATTGTTCTAGTTCCACGTGCCATGCCTAATGGATATCGGTTATCATTTATAACTTGTTGATTCCCCTCTCCAAGTTCTAAATTGAACTCACAATCTTTGGGTCTTGTCACTGAATCTATGTGTCCTTGAGGACATCTGTGTATGAATCTCTGGGTATTATAAACCTAATGTCTTCAGCAACCGTTTTTTGCCAGTGCTCATATTGCAATTTCTTCTATTATCATTGCACAAAGAATTGGTTACTATAAGTAGTACCCTACAACGTAACAACTACCCTGGGTACATGGCAGCAGCCCCCCAAGAACTGGGAATGGCAGGTACAAGAGGAGGACAGCAACACTCAGAAAACTGTCTTCCTGTGTTATGTGAAGGGGTTATCAGAGAAAATACAAAGGATCTGCGGTCCATATAATATCAGGACAACCTTCAAAATTTGGACGACACTTCACAGATATCTCTCCCGAGTAAGACCCCCACCCCCATAGAGGAGAACATGACTAAAGACTGTGTGTACGATATCCCGTTCAGCTGTGGAAAGAAATATAAAGGGGAGACAGGCCGCTCCCTTAAGGCTTTAAGTACACCAGAAAGCTGTAACACGAGGGGAAGTGGAAAAATCAGGCGTGGCTGACCACGCATGGAGAGAAAAGGGAGAACACCGTCGTCTGTGGGATCAGCTTGAGACGAAAGACAAAGAAAACCATTGGAGAATTCGTGAACTTAAGGAATCAGCACATATTCTAGGCCACCAAAATCACCTGAGCCGACCAAGCATAGAAATGAATACAATATGAGAACCAGTAATAAGGAGTGCCAGAGAAAAGCAATGATAACAACAAAAAATTGCAATATGAGCTCTGGTAAAAACGTGTATGATAACAGCAAATATTTCAATAAAAAATTCTAGTAAAAAATTTCTAGTAAAAAATGGTTGCTGAAGACATTAGTTTTATAATACCAAGAAATTCATGCACACATGTCCTCAGGGATAAATGCCACAGTGGATAAAGGCGTTAGATCTAGTGAGAGGACCCAAAGAGTGTGAGTTCAATACCGGGTTAAGGCTGGGACTGATAACTGACATCCATTAGACATGGCACGTGGAACTAGAACGGTCTATCCAGAACAGTTCAGTTCGACATTCCAACCACCGGCCTAAACGTTGTAATAAATATGCGACAAAGATGAGGACAATAGTCCAAATAATGTAAATAGTGTACATAATACCTCATCTCAGAAATATAGACAGAAATTTATCCAACTAGGTCAATACCAATTTTTTAATCTCCAGACCCCACAGCACATTGGCTTTGGCAGAAAATCGTTAAAATTGAAGGTGGGTACGAAAAAAAAAAGTCATAGTTACACGCTAACAAAATTTGACTAAAAGAGTTATTTGCATTAGTAAAAAGCAAAGCTCACTTTACGAAGAGTGCTTGATAGTTTTCCTGCGGCATTGGCTTCACGTAAAATATTGCAAAAACTGTAAAAAAAAATAGTTTTTTGTACTACTTAAAAAAAAAACTTGAATGATTCGTCATATTTTATGCGTTTTGCTTGAAATATGTAGCAAAACGTTTACCATCATGCAAGATTTAAGATGCATGATTTTAGTCTTGCTCGCTTCCTCACGTATAACGAAAAACCACGAAAACGTTTTAAAAAAACCGTTTTTAGATCATAAATCCGTGGTTTTTCATCCGATGCTTTCCAAAATTGCCATGTAAATTACATATAACACACAAATTATCTTTGGTAAATGTTTGGTTTAGATTATTTCAGTTAAGGAGGCGAAATCTGCGACAAATTAGGTCTCGAATCGGCTTTTGTCATTTAGTCAATATTTGCTTTATATAATTCAATCTTAGGTTGGCATTCGAACAAGATTTAATACAAAGATTGTTTGAGAAGGATTACTGACATTGGGCAGCACTCTTGGATCCAATAGGCTTTGGAAATGCACAGTCTCCTCAGAGATATTAAGTGTCCTCAAATATCACTTCTTAATTCTCCTTTTGCATGAACTAAACAGTAATAACTATGGATACCAAATAAAAGAAAGTCTTTATTCAACTATTCTACATGAATGATGTCAAACTCTATGCCATGGACCACAATCAGTTAAAGGGCCTGCAAAATATTTCAATGATGACATCGGTATGGATTTCAGATCAGATAAATGTGCAAAAGTAACATTCAAGAAAGGAAAGATTACAGAAATACACACAAAAGGTCTAGACTTTTTCACATATTAAGAAACAGTAACAAGAAGAAATCTATAAATACCTAGGATTCAGCGAAGGATATAGAATACAGCATAACCAAATGAAGAAGAAAGTCAAAAAAGAATACTACAGGTGTGTGAGTCTGGTGTTAAATACCGATTTGAATATACAACACAGAATAGTAGCCATAACCATTTTGGTTGTCCACGTCGTATAATACAGTTTCAACAACGTTAATTAGACCAAAGCTGATATTAAGCAAATGGATGTCAAAACGAGAAAGCTCATCGCTTGCCACCACATGCATCATCCAAAGATGGATGTTGACCGCCTGTATGTGCTCAGATCCGAAGGGGATAGAGGATTAGTTCCATTAGAACTGTCTTAAAACAAAACCAACAATCGGTATTCAAAGATAGCTGGAGACTATAGAAAACTGGTTGATGATCTGTCTCAAAGAACATGAAATATATAAGAAACATTATTCAGTAATAAATTAAGCCAACAAATTCAAAAGGGAAATTCAAGTGGCTGAAAAAGTGCCAATAAAACTACTGTAGCACCAAAAAAATCTAAAAAAGAAAGCAAAAGCAAATAAAATGTACCAAATGCAGAAACGAATGCAAGATAAGCCTCCATCTGGTCAATACACTGCTCGTACCAAACACGTTGCTGTAGATAAACCCGGCACTTATCAGTCGTTACGTAGTGCAGGGTTAAAAGTTGAAAATGAAGTATTTTTTTTATTCTTGCAACACAGTACCAATGGTTGTTAATTAGGAATTACCAAGAATACATACGGAAAAAATGTTTTAACCTAAAATTCTCATTCTGTGATTAATATCCAGAAACAATTGACCATCTTGTATCATTTTGCACGGTGTTAGAAATCTCTGAATATAAAACTGCATGATACGCTGGACCAATATCTACACAGAAAAATATGCAACTATTTGCAGGAAGGGAACCCCAGGAAACTGGTATGAACATCCCCAGATGAGGTTAGAGAGATAAGACCTGTATCAATTATATGGGAATTTACAATACACAAAGAAAGACCAATCAAAGCTAATCTTCCAGGCATCGTGATGAAAGACCACAAAAACAGAATATGCTTTCTTATTGAAATGGCAGCACCTGCAGATTGTAATGTATTTTTGAAGATCTTCAAAAATCTATCAAAATACAAGGATTTTGAAGTGGAAACCTCAAAGATGTGGCACATGATGACATCATTATTTACAGTTTTAGTTGGACCACTCAACAGACTTATTGAAAAGATTCCTGGTACGCCATGCGTTAAAGAAATAGAAAAGACTGTACTCACAAGTGCAACTAACACATTACGAAAAGCTTTATCTATGTAAAATATATGTAATCATAGCTTTTTTTTTTAAATGGTTAGTTGAAATGTCATGTAGACTTATCTGACCGTAGTTTACTGTTTGGTATCCGGAAGCAAATGTGTATACCACAGACATCAAAGGAAGGAAATAATAATAATAATAATAATAATAATAATAGATATTATATTCTTCGATTGTTACCATTAATGGATCGTCATTCTTCAGTGATTAACACGAATGAAGAAGAAACATTACGTGTTCTAGTCATGATATTAAATTTATAAATCACAAATCATGGCCGACCGTCTCATTGGGCAGTGTTGCCAGGAGATCCTATTTGATTTGTTTAGTTTTATAAAAAGATTATTTCAAGTCAATGCATCTGATAATATTTTTTGAAAAAATGTCCTCTCTTTATTGAGATTAGTATTGGCTTTGTTGAGTAATCCTGGGGTGCAATGTCACTGAGTGTTCATTCAGTACTGTCGGAAATTTGAACAGAAATAGACGGAAGGTGGGGAAAGAGATGATTGATGAGAAAATAAACAGACAAGAGGAAAAAGAAGAAAAATATTCAAAAGATTTATAGGACGCGTCTTTATTATAAGGGAATCAAATAAAGGCAAGGAATGAATCGAGGAAAATAGAAAGATCGAAATTAAGAAACAAACAGAAATAAATAAAGAAAGAAAGAAAGAAAGAAAATGATGAAAACAGTAGTTAATGAATAAAAATTAAAAATGGCTAAGAATTGAAATGTACTCGAAAAAGAATGAAGAAAAAATGAAAGTTAAAAAAGATGAATAAAGAAAAGGAGGAATATTAAGAATAAGGATCAAAATAAAGCAAACGTTAATACAATATCGTAGCTTGTGATGAAAGAAAGAAAGAAAGAAAGAAAGAATGAATGAATGAATGAAATACAGAAAGAAAGAAACAAACAAACAAACAAGAAAGCAAATAAATAAACAAAAAACAAGGAAAATTACGGACATTAGTTTAATAGTTTTAATAAAGATTATATAGCAACCAAGAATAAAACAACTACAGGAAATAATTTAAAAAATGAAAAGAACTAAATAAGAGAAAAAAAAAAAGAAATGGTAAAGAAACAAACAACGAAACAAAGACAGAAATGTTGTTTTTTTTTGTTTTGTTTTACGGCATATCAATAGATTATTTAATACCGAGAAGATTCTTACTGCTGGTAAGTTCTTTTTTCGAAAAATGTATTGCTGGTAATATTTTTTTTTTCGAAAAAAATGTATTGCCGGTAATATTTTTTCCAAAAATGTATTGCCGGCAAAACTTTTTCCAAAAATGTATTGCCGGTAATATTTTTTCCAAAAATGTATTGCCGGTAAAATTTTTTCCAAAAATTTATTGCCGGTAATATTTTTTACAAGAATGTATTGCTGGTAATATTTTTTACAAGAATATATTGCTGATAATAAAAGAAAGAAAAAAGAAAAAAAAACAGAAAGAACAAGAGAAAATACTGGCGTGCGATAAAACTATTTTTTTACAGTGAGGTTCACCATGTAAAGACCGGGGAGCAACTCGAGGTAGAATTTTACAGAGTAGGAGGCAAGATTTACGCTGATATTTGTGGGAAGATGACGGTTAACTCTCGGCTTTAGGAGATCATGGAGATTTAAAAACACGAATAAGCATGAAGAGAAATAGAATAAAGTATGATAAGATTAATTAATTCATTAATTAATTAATTAAATAAATAAATAAATAAATAAATAAATAAAGAAAGAAAGAAAAGCCAGGGAAAATATATAGCGTGAAATAAGAGTAAAATATTTTTGATATAGAAGAATTTGCAGATGCAAAGTCAGAAGAGAGAAAGAAGATGAAAAATTAAATAAAGAAAGATAAAAAAAGAATAAAACGAAAGCAAGAAAGAAAGAAAGAAAGAAAGAAAGAAGGAAGGAAGGAAGGAAGGGAAGGAAGGAAGGAAGGAAGATAATAGAAAGAAAATTACTGGATTAGGATCAATTTTAATATGGCCGATAGTAAAGAAAGAATGAAAGAAGGATAAATAGAAAGAAAATTACTGGATTAGGATCAATTTTAATATGGCCGATAGTAAAGAAAGAATGAAAGAAGGATAAATAGAAAGAAAATTACTGGATTAGGATCAATTTTAATATGGCCGATAGTAAAGAAAGAATGAAAGAAGGATAAATAGAAAGAAAATTACTGGATTAGGATCAATTTTAATATGGCCGATAGTGAAGAAAGAAAGAAAGAAAGAAAGAAAGAAATATGGAATAATGCAGTTAAGGAAAAAGAAATGCTTTTAAATATAGTTAAGAAAATAGATGTAAGAAATTAAGGAAATTATAGACATGAATACATCGAAATACAAATTAAGAATATACAGTTATGGAAATTTTAAACACAGTAAAAGAAAAATAAATGCTCGGCGGTTATGTCAAAACTAAGAAAAAAGAAGAAAGAAATGGAAAGAAAAAAGCGAAAGATCAAGGATTGTAAGAAAGAAAAAAAGCAAAGAATAAATTTAATAAAAAAAGAAAAAAAATAGGAAACTTTTGATAATTAAGAAACAGGAAAATCAATAACGTCAGTTCCAGAGAAGCAAATAAAACCCAGACAGACATAGAGAAACAAAAGCTATATCGAAGAATCAGTGGAGAAGAACGAAAAGGATGCGAAAGAAAAGAGTTATTGAAAAGAAAAATGGCATAAAGAAAAGAAGAACCAGAAATCACAAATAATACTTAAACATAAAACTGAAAAAGAAATCCGTTAGAAAATTAGCATGATTTAAAATTTAAAAAAAAAAATAGCCCCAACAAAGGTTTGGTATGGTTTGATTTGTTTTACGACATATCAACATCAATAGGTTACTTAATACCGATTTTTATTATTGGTAATATCTTTTTTTTTAACAAATGTATTACTGGTAATATTTCCAAAAAAGTATTGCCGGTATTAAGACCTATTTTTATATTTTCATAGTGTTTTGACCACTTTTGGGACGTTAATTATTTGCCGATAGCTTGAACCAGCCATGTTGATGGAAGACAGTAAGATGTCTTTCAATTGATTAATGGAGAGAGAGGTTTAGTTTTGGAGGCGTGAAAATTAACAAGCCATCTTTTGCCCCCGTTAACTATAGACGTGAGGTCGCTTTGGTCATCGGCTGCCATTTTGACTTGGTCAGACTGATAATACTTACAATTGTGGTAAAGGTAAATTGTCTTGTTGTCTGCGTAGATACCAAGTAGATACCACCAAGAAGGTCATTAATAAAAATTAAAAGTAGAGTATGGCCAAGCATAGAGCCCAGGGCAACACCTACGTCAGTACGAAAGGATGTAGATAAGTGGCCGTTTAAGATAACTCTCATTTCACGGTTTAACAAGGAAGACTGGATCAGTTCAATAAAGTGTCTGCAGACATCGTAGCTTTTCAGCTTGTGGAGAAGTCTTGAATATTTGACCCTGTGAAAGGCTTTCGAGATATCAAATGCAAAATCCGGGCTTCATCGTTTTTTTTTTTGTTTTTTTTTATTTAGAGCATGATAAATTGTTTCCGCGAATATCTTCAGTACATCAGCAGTTAACCTGGGGAAACGAAAGCCACATTTCTTGCCTGCTTTGAGAAATGAATCAATTTAGCATTGATTAGGGCCTCTAGTAGACAAAGAGGTAGAATCCTAATAGGCCGATAGTTGTATATATATATATATATATATATATATATATATATATATATATATATAGTTGTATATATATATATATATATTGTATATATATATATATATATATATATATATATATATATATATATATATATATATATATATATATATATATATATATATATATATATATATATATATATATATATATATATATATATATATATATATATATATATATATATATATATAAAATTTCTCCGATTTAACCAGTAGAGAAGACAATATTTATGAATAAAATTTTCGTATTTTGCTTTGATAAAGTCCACATTGGACGAAACGCGTCAGCAATTACCAGTTTTCCTATTGTCATTTTTATTCATATATATATATATATATATATATATATATACATATATATATATATATATAACTATCGGCCTATTAGATTCTACCTCTTTATCTAATTTCGGAAAAAATTACACACACACACACACACACACACACACACACACACACACACACACATATATATATATATATATATATATATATATATATATATATATAATTATAATTCTTTCCAAAATTATTAGAAAAGCAGGGTCAATTTCATTGTTTTTGTTGTTCACTACATTTTGGTTTAAGAACAATAGATGAATATGAGACAAGAGTTCCGGGTTACAGCTCGTATTTTCTGCAACTTATTTTTAGACGTGTTAAGAAAAACTTAGGACATACCACCTTTTGTTTGAACCCACCCATTTTTCAAGAGAGCAAATCTATTGGAATATGTAACCGACAGGTGTTTCTTGTTTCTCAGGTGTTGCCTTTTATATTTCTTGTTTAAACATTAGATCCCTCCGAATGGTCACTCTTGGTATTTGGCCTTGGGCTTTCCTTGTAAGGACTGCATTTTTGTTTTAAAAGGATAAGCCAACATAAAGATGAGAGAGCAGTCCATTACAGAAAAGCAAGCTACTTTGAATGCAGGAAAACAGCCATTGGGCAATGCCAGCACAATTGTTCTGAAAGAAGAAGTCATAAAGCAGACACTCCCGACATGTTTTCCGCTCCTGCTTGATCTATGACCAATGTGTGTGCGCAACACACCTGCATTTTATCAAGAGCAATGAACACACTCTCCGACCCACCGTTTTCCTGGCACGTGACGTACTCATTTGCATATGCCAATTAGTGATCATTTATTCACATATGAAGTAAAAAATGATAACGATGTTTTTGGTTACCTTATAATTTCGGTATAATTCTCATATATTTCGCAAATGAATGAAGCTGACGTAACGATGTGTTTACAGAAGAGAATAAGGAATTTCACCCCAAGCAAGTCGGAAGTGTCACTAGTACGCGGGGATTTACAAGAAGTGAAAATGAATAAAAAAAACTGGGTATACGGAGGAGTGAGAAACGAACAAAAGATAAACGAGATTCAAAAAGACGGAAGATGGCGATTGACGTTGCATTTAAATTTTTAAGTATCGCAGTTATGAGAGAAACAAGAAATCTGAAAGGAGTTCCATATGTGAGAAATGCGAGAAAAGAAATTGTTGATGTAGAAGTGACGGTTGCTTTTAGCTATTTCAACAGTAAGCGGGTTGAACCTAGATGTCTATCTATTAGCATACTTAAATTTAGATAGGGTAACACTGAAAAAAACTCGATAGAAATTAAAATAAAATATCTGTCAAAAAAGGCAGATCAAATCCATGTCTCGTTGGCGAGAATGTGAGTGAAAAACGACATGCCAAGTGAAGATCGATTACTGTGGCCTAAGAAACGTTTTTAGCCAGGCGAAATAAACTACATCTAATTTCAAAATTTTATTACTCAATCCCAACTCAACATAAATCAGCAGTATTTTGAACTAGTATGGAGAGGGTCTTCTATTTGCTACTTTCAGTGCTTGTATTCGATTTTTCAAGGATTTGATCAAGTTATCAACAATCGTCTGATCCATATTTTGCCACTCCTTTAGGAATGTTTCTTTAAGGGTTGACAATGACGTCATTTTGATTGCACGCTCTCGAACTTTTCGGTCATGGTGCTTCCAAACGTGCTCTTTTGGATTCATGTCAGGACATTGAGCTATCCATGACAGTTACTTGATTCCTTGCGATTCCTTCCAGGCATTTGCTTCTTTGATTGTATGGCATGGCGCCCCATCTTCTTGAAAAAGGTAGGCATTCTTGTCAATCTGATTGGTTTCAGATAGTGGGAGTAGTTCTTTCTCTAATATTTGACCGTATTTTGGACCATTTAACTGCTCTTCAAGAAGAATTAGCTCAGATTTCCAAGTCTCATTCTGATTTCTCCAAACTTAAACCTTATCTGGAATTCGAATATTTGCAGAATCTACTTTCATCTGATCAAATTAGAAACTGACAAAAATCATAATCTTTGCACTCGAATTATCTCGCCCAGTCCTTACGCATGCTCCTGTTAACCTCTGAATTCAAGGGCTTCTTTCTTGCAACTCTTCCGTAGCCTAGCTCTTTCAGAGTCATTCTTACCGCATCTGGCGACATTTCCATGCTGATGGTGACATCTTTGAAGCTCTGACGATGATTTATGATGACGTCCCTCTTCAGCGTCCTTTTTCGTTCGCTCAGACACGATACTTGGTCCCCCTGAATCTTGTTCCACACGACAATGGATTTCTCCATTAAATTTCTTAACAATATTATTAACCGTTTGATGATTAACCTGGAAAAACCTAGCAATTTCTCCATTTGACTTGCCACACTGATGACATCCTATTATTTGCCCGCGTTGTTATGCGGCGTTATGACACAAGCCAAAATTGCTGTAATCCAGTGTGGCTAAAATCTTATCATAGCACATTGTACATTGTAGATTCGTCCTGAGTATGATGATAAATTACATCAGCATCCCGGGTAAGTTAATAAACTACATTTGACAGCAAGGCCTCTGATCAGGAGGTTTTGAGCAGCGTGGGACCACCTTTTAATTGCCAATGTTCCCATATCCACCCTGACCCGAGGTGGTAGCACCTGTTAGGGTCCCAGCTATGGGCAAATATTTAATAGTATGAAAATAGGTTTTAATACCAGCAATACATTTTTGTAAAAAAAAAATATTACCAGCAATGAATTTTTGAAGGAAAAGATGTTACCAGCAATATATTTTTGAATAAAAATATTACCAGCAATAAAAATCTTGTCGGCATTAAATAACCCATTGAGGTTGATATGATGTAAAACAAAAACCAAACCAACCAAACATTACATATCCTTCTGCGGATTTTGGTTAGAACCTCGAAATGAATAGCAGGAGCACTAGACCAGATATGAAAGCAGTATTCAATGGCGATGGTAGTTTTATAAAATGTGTAAAATGGCCACTGATGAGAAAAATAGTCTTAGTGCGTTTTCCTATTAACCTACATCATGTTGAAAATCGAGAAGTTTAAACTTAAGTTCATTACAGTAATCTCAAGAACTTAAGAGTTCCTAAAATGATTGGATTGAGCGTTTTAATTTCTTCAAAAAGCTTCCGTCAAACTAAAATCGTTCCACTTCCTGTCATGTTTTTCCCGTTTCGCGCATTTATCAACCTTCCATGTTTAGAGTGAATCGATAAAAAAAGCTATTAATTATATTTCTTTCTTACTTGAAAAATTTAACTCAGATACCTCTATATTGTGCCATATTATGAATATTGAAACAAATACAAAACATAAAGTTATAAAGCAATAAATGTCCGGAAGGACTATGGCGCATGCGCTTGTCAACAAGTAACAGTTTAACAACTTATTTTTTTTTTTTTTATCATGGCGGGGCATTAAACAATCTATCAATGGATAAGAAGGCATCCGCGCTCCATTTAAATCGCTAGTTATTGCGAGTTTTATCTAAGTCTATGAACTTGACGAGTACAAGTCTTCACGGAGAAGCTATTTGCTGAAAGGCATAACGAGATGTTCCTGCATTGTAAACGAATTTGTATTGACGCGTGTTACCGAACAAGAATAGATAGCGTGTCAATAGGGACAGGCAGTAGTCATCAAAGCTGCCCTTAAGCTCTTTCGATAGGTGTCCGATAACATCTTGCTGGAATTAAATTTGTATCTCTCTCATGTGCAGTTTGAACGAAGTTACTGTCAAGCTCATACGCATATATGTCTACATAGATAATAACATGTAGGTAGTACCGCTAATAATAGGATTCTAGAGAAGCGGTTGAGACGCGAGATATTAAGACAGAGAGACTGGTAAAGCTGTTATTGCTAGGTCGATCAAAGCAGGTGATTGAATCAATAGCAGCACGAAAGAGGCCATCACTAAACTGAAGTCTGTTTGACAGGATTACAAACAGTAATTTCTCGTTCTGCAGGCCTGACCTTAGGACTCAAATAGTTCCATAGCCGTAAATGGTAAACAGGCATGTTTTGACAATAACAACGTTTTGAAAGGCAACTGTCTCTGAATTTAGTATTATTTCAAACAATTGTTCTCATCTTGGTTGATATAGATGCAATTATAGACACAATGTTTCGACCAAGTGCCCTCTGGTCGTCATCAGATATCTATTGATTAAGAACTTATTTAAGAAATTCTGTTGGAACCCCTCATTATAAATATCAAAACATTCTGACATTAAATATAAAAGACTCCAAAAACCCAACCGCAGTGGCGTACTGAATATAGAAGTTGATTATACATGTTTCTGTCCTCTAGTAGGTAGTGAGTTCATATAAAAGACTCCAAAAACCCAACCTGCAGTGGCGTACTGAATATAGAAGTTGATTATACATGTTTCTGTCCTCTAGTAGGTAGTGAGTTCATATAAAAGACTCCAAAAACCCAACCGCAGTGGCGTACTGAATATAGAAGTTGATTATATATGTTTCTGTGCTTTAGTAGGTAGTGAGTTCATTCTTCGGATCACATAGTGAATCGCCGATTCAGCAGGAACAAACAATAACTAACTTCAAAGGACTAAGATATCACAATAATCAATATATATATATCAGCTAATAAATGGACATATAATGATGACCTGAGAGTATTTGATCAAAACGCTGTGTCTTAAGAACATCTATATCAACCAAGATTAGAACGACAGTTCGAAATAATATTAACATAAATATTTCTGATCTTTAGTGAATAAGTATTTTCTTTACTTATTTTTTTTACAATTGTTCACCAAATGCCAGACGATAGATCAACTCAATGTAGAGGTTTACTGAATACAGTTGTTGTACGAACATAAGAGGACTAGGGAAGAAGATCAGTTTATGAATATATGAAAGGGAGACAATGATAGATAAGAAGAGGTTAAATGAACGGGGAAGTATCCGCACGGGAGTTTGTTCCACAAAGAATCGGTTTGAGAGAAGGCGCTGTCTAAATCCAATATTAATTGGATACGAAGGGAGTGAAGATAATTTGTTCACGTAACATGATCGGTTTTAGCTCGGAAGGTCCGAACTGGTGGAATTAATGAGTTCAGCTCGTCAGAGCATCTGCCATTGAAAATAGTGATAGAATTACGAAAGGGTTTAGGAACTTTCGTCTGTGGGAAGGGGTTGTACAGCGGAAAACAATTCATCACCCATAAGGCCGTGAAAACGCTTTTGAGCTCTAGCAAGACTGGAGAGTGACAATTGGGTAGCATTACACCATCTCTTGTAAAAACGAAAACGCAGCCAGGTAGCACTTGAGATTCATTGTCGAGTACAGGGTCAAGAAAAAGAATTCTCGCATAACGGGAAAGTATTCTGCAATTTTTTTAAATGACAAAAGCTGAAGTGTTAAATGAAATATCAAGTAATCCTTCGTTCGACAAGAAATATATTTTCCGCCATTAATTAATTTGTTTTTTACGACTTGTCAACCTTTTGTTGTAAGAATTTATTTTGAAGATAATATAGTTTATATATATATATATATATATATATATATATATATATATATATATATATATATATATATATATATATATATATATATATATATATAGTCCGACAACTGAAATAGTCAATGACTGTCGAATGTCTCCTTATAATGAGGGCTTACGGCCACTTCACGTGGAAACACTGATTCATTGTATGATCATCGAAGTTAAGTAACGTCGAGCATGGTCAGTACTTAGATGAGTGACCGCTTGGAAATACGACTTGACTGTGAGGGTGGTGTAATTGGTAACGACTCGGAATTGTGAATAAGAGAACCAGGTTCCGATTCCAGTTGGGTTCGTAATATTCACTTACTTTTGAGAAAGGCATGAATGCACTTCTTCCCCTGCAGATATTGGCTTACTAGTAAGACTTATATAACTAAAACCATTATTATCTCAAAAACACAATATTAATCCATAGCTGGAAGAAGAAGATCTGGATTTATACCATTTCAAGGATATTTGCGCGTAACTAAATTTAACGAACATGGCTGGAATTGGAACTCGTTTCCCTGATTTTACATTCCGAGCCGTTATCTCTAACACCACCAGTGCATTCAAGCTTACGACACCTGTCATACTCAAGCAGTGACCCACCTAGTCATTGACAAGCTTCAGCGTTGCTTAATTTCGGTGATAGGACGAGAACCAGTGTTTCAGAAGGTTATATAGACATAAGCCACAAAAAAGGAGTAGCATGTAACTCGAAGATGATATATTTATATAATCAGAATGTTCATTTTTCCAACACATCAGGCAAACATTTTTAAGATTACATTTTAACGTTTAATTTAAAGCAAAGATTTGGAAGGAAACTGTCATTGTTAGTCGAAAGATCTATGTCAGTTAATGGATTCTAGAATGTTTATAGAAAAATTGTTTTTTCGAAAAAAGACTTTATAAATTTCAAATAGAAGTTACATTAAATGCTCAACCAATGAATGCAGAACATTTTCTATCTTGAAACAGCTGATCACGTATTAAAGAAAAAAGTAAAGATATCTAAAGTGAATATCGTATATATACGAGTTAAGTGCGAGTTTTTAATGTGATACTATTAGTTGTTACCGCAGTAAAATAAAATCTAAGAAAGTTTTCTTATCAGTAGAAAGAGTTATGTACTGAGAGACATTGAAACATTAATTTCAAAAACAGGTGGGAAGAATTGAGAATTTAATTCAAACATAAACGACTTGAATTGTATGTCGAGCTGTTTGAACAATGGAAAAGTGACCCAGACTTAAGGGGCAATGTTGATTGACACACAGCTGAAAGCGCAAGCTGTAAAGCTAAAATTACCATTTTTCATAAACAACGAATTTGGAGTTGATTCCCCTACTCAAAAACCCCACCCACGGTCACTGAGGAGATTTAGTGAGAGGTGGAAGAAGTGTATTCCCCAGAATTATTGAATTCTCTTCTAGTTTGGGCGAATGTCCATAAATACGAATGCGCGAAGCGAATCAGTAGAAGAGAGAAGAGAGGTAGAAGAGAGGTAGAGGAGAGAAGAGAGGTAGAAGAGAGAAGAGAGGTAGAAGAGAGGTAGAAGAGAGAAGAGAGGTAGAAGAGAGAGGTAGAGGAGAGAAGAGAGGTAGAGGAGAGAAGAGAGGTAGAAGAGAAGTAGAGGAGAGAAGAGAGGTAGAAGAGACGGAAACAAGACCAGAGGCAGGAGAGAGGCCTGCGTAATTATATGCTGACGAATGCCGCCGAATTCAGCCTTGTGACAAACTTTACCAAAGCAGCACACTAAACTTTGCCAAGTCAACAACGATGGTATCACTTCCGATTTAGAGGCGGGTCGAGCTGACAATTATTGCATGCAAACTCTGGTATAGCCAATTATTGTACGATGGACTGATATAAAGACAGTATTTACTTTCTGTTCAATTTGTTCGAATGTTATTTTTCCTTGTACGTCTTTGTCCTCCTTGGATCAGCCCAACAAAAAGATATCTGCAACGATTCGATCTTGACTTCCTTATGATCAAACTTAAATTACAACGTGAGATAGGATCGAGCGATCTTCATCGATCACCCTCTAGTTGGAATTCTTGGACGACCGGGGAGGGTGTTGTACGATTACATTATGATCAACATTTTACGTAAAAAAAATAAGTACACTTGTACACAGGTAATTTTTTGAAAAGGATAAATGAAATTTCGGTGACCAGTTGTGTGTTAAAATTCATGTAAAATAAAATCAAGGGTCGCACTATATATGAGGTCGGCTTATACACGAGTATCTACGGTCACTCTCTCAATGTTCAAACGAGATTCACAGCTTTCGGTACTGAAAGTTGAATCGGCATGCCGAGTTCAAATTCTGGTCGAATCTGCTTCGTCCACTTCGTGTTAATGCCTGAGGTAAAAGAAAACATGGATACTCTTTCCATATGGATTAAATAACAGAAGAAGGCAAACTACAAATTGAAACTCTCGCAAATATATATATATATATATATATATATATATATATATATATATATATATATGTGTGTGTGTGTGTGTGTGTGTGTGTATGTGACAGTAATAACTGGCCACTCGCATTCGAGGATACCCGTCTATTAGGGGCGGGGAGCCAATCCCTATTGCAGACGCTTGATCCGTGTCTCATACTGTAACTATGCTGAGCAGACCATAGGCACAGTTTCTGGGAATGGTGTTATCTAGCGAAATCAACAATGTAAACAATGCCAGCACACTCAAGCCCTCGTTGACGCTGACTTGTTAGTTCGTGCTAGTACAGCTATCGACGGTCACCATGTTCCGTGTATGCATATATATATATATATATATATATATATATATATATATATATATATATATAGATATATATATACACATATACCCATATAGATAGATAGATAGATTAACACATTTTTTATGTTTATACGTCCTTTTTATAGATACAAATATTTAATAATAAACAGTATTAACGACATTTATTATAATCAGAGCATTTACTTAAATATTTGTATCTATACAAAGAACGTATAAACATAAAAATATCTTAAAAATAATTGTCGGACTTTGTCCAATTTACAATATACTAGCAGTAGAGCCCGGCGTTGCCCGAGGATGTAACAGTAAGAGATAGATCAAGTATCGACCATCATAACGACTGAAAAATAAAATTGACAAATATTATTGTTTAAGACTGACGGAAACGCATGTCTTAATTAGGGTTATTTTTTTACGAATTGGTCAAACTCAAACTCAAACAAAAACATTATGCGTCTATCGATTGAATAGAATTTTATTATAAACAATTGTCTTGTAAATGGAATTTTTAAAGCATTCTGAATGTAAAAAATAAAGAAAAAATTGTGCAAGACAATAAGAAACACTACCTGCCAAAAAAAAAATGTGAAGTTTTGTTGAAATCGGTTGAAAAATGTAGGAAATCCGATCCCATATATAAACGAACACACACACACACACACACACACACACACACACACACACACACACACACACACACACACAACCTGGGTTTTATAATAAGTATAACTCGATATGAATTGTCCCCCTTTCATTCTGGCGACAGATCGTGCAAAAACAATTCTGCTTTTTTCCAATTTTTTGCGCTGTCAGAACCACCGCAAGGTAATTTTACGTAGTCCTGTGATGTTTTGTTGAAATCGGTTGAAAAATGTAGGAAATCCGATCCAATATATAAACGTACAGACACACACACAGTCTGCGTTTTATAATAAGTAAGATACACACACACACACACACACACACACACACACACACACACACACACACACACACACACACACACACACACACACATATATATATATATATATATATATATATATATATATATATATATCCATCGGTAAAGAAGTCAGAAAAATAATAGTTCCTCATTGTACCCTTCCAGAAAATACTTCAATCCTCATGCTTTTATCCATTTATACAAGACTCAGATCTAATCAAATACAGAGTATATGCTGCCATGTATCGGTTGGAGCTGTCTCATCGTCCCTTTCCAGGCTTGACGGAGTACCAAACCCTTTCAGCGCCCTTGTAGGCGATGAATCATTTTCCCATGCTACAACGCCTTTCCCATAGACGAAAATTCTCAAATCTCTCTCTACACTGTTACAACTTCCATGGCAAATGTTCTGTTGAACTACATTCCATAGATCCACCAATTTAGACATTCGCATCTCAGATCAGACATGCTATATACAGAGTGGCTAACCATTCATACCCACTTCGTATTGCACTGGTAAAAAAGAATATTTCCTTCGAATAAGATCTTCCCAAAAGGTATCTTCCAAGAGGATGCTTTTCCGATCACTCCAATCTTAATCTTTTTAAGTATACTAGTGGCTTTTTAGTAACATTGGGTGGCTCTTCGGCCTTGGATTAGATGAACTTTTAGTAAAATAAAATTGTATCCCTGGATCTTGCTCTTTGTTAGAGCAACCTACCTCCGAGAATTAAAATGTTGAATGCTAAGTAGTCCGATAGGAGACAGGTAATCTTGCTCTAGATGCATCCACTAGTGCACATGTGTCCTTGCAAATCTAATGGTGTTCTGGGTCTGTGATGGTGATTGTAATTCAGTGGAGTTTTACGGGGTCTGGAAACTGGCTCATCATAGCTCATTTAAGCCTTACTTAAATAGCAAAATGTTCCCAAAAGTCTTGCTGTTTTCCCTTAGCTACGGTAGTTAGAAGTGACGTCAGACATTTCCTAAAGGCATTCGTGCGAATTGAATAGAAAACTGTCCCAGCCACAGACTAAACTCGTTTTCTTGGTGTGATTTTCAATACAGTTAACATCAGGTCTTCCATGTAGAATTTTACTACGCATCACGTTGATGTGGCATAAGGACGAAAGTATGTCGCACCCAGTAAAGATCGAACTCATTACACAGTCGAAATTCATTTGGCAAAACAAGCAACCACATCAAACTGATCAGGTTCTGTTATGAAATGAATAATACAAAAATAAAAAAAAAAAGTTAAATGAAGAAACAAAAAATTAACTACCAAACAGGAAATCGTTTCTTTGATTGACTGGCGATGTCCTGAATCATCCATCCATCAATTCATCGGTCTCTCTGTCTTCATCTTTATTTCTTTCTTTCTTTCTTTCTTTATTTATTTATTTATTTATTTATTTATCTATCTATCTATCTATCTATCTATCTATCTATCTATCTATCTCTTTATTTATTTCTCTTTTCTATCTATATATTTATTTATATTGACCTTTATCTCTCTATAAGTTTATATCTATCTATCTATGAATCTATCTCTCTGTCTATCTATCTGTCTATATCTTTATATCTATCTATATTTATTTATTTATATACTATCTATCTATCTATCTATCTAACTATCTCTTTATTTCTCTTTTTCTATCTGTATATTTATTTATATCTACCTTTATCTCTCTATAACTTTATATCTATCTATCTATATTTATTTATATGTGTCTCTATTTATTTATATACCATGTATCTCTTTATTTATTTCTTTTTTTCTATCTATATCGTTATTGATATCTGTCTATCTATCTATCTATCTATCTATCTATCTATCTATATATATATATATATATAGATATATATATATTTATATCGATCTATCTCTATTTATATCGATCTATCTATATTTATTTATTCATATACTATCTATCTATTTATTTCTTTTTTCTATCTATTTTCATCTTTATTTATGTATTTTCATCTTATATATATATATATATATATATATATATATATATATATATATATATATATATATATAAACCCGATATAAGAGAGATTTTCTTTGGTCCCAAATTAGAGCCTGTGTTAATGTATATAAATTAGACCCAACTCGGATTGAAGAGACTTCTTCTCCGGTCTCGACAACTCTCTTGTATACGGGTTACACTGTATATATATATATATATATATATATATATATATATATATATACCCAAGTATATAATTGCTATATACGGAATGAATTCCAATAGCCAACAATTACTATTCTTAAAAGAGTGCTCAATACAAAGTAGAGCAGATATAATTATTTTATATATATATATATATATATATATATATATATATATATATATATATATATATATTCTATCTTTATCATTATGTTTCTATGTTTATGTATATCCTGACTATATATCGATCTACTTTATTTATATACTGTATATATCTTTATTTAATTCTCTTTTTTTCTCTCAGTCTATATTTATCTATAAATCTATCCATCGTTATCTTTATCTATCTATCACTCTATCTATCTATCTATCTATCTAGCTAGCTAGCTTTATCGTTATATTTATCTTTAGTTTTATGTATCAATGCATTTATTTGTAACTATCTATATTTATTTATATCTATCTATATCTTTATTTATTTATATCATATCTATCTATCTATCTATCTATCTATCTATCTATATATATATATATATATATATATATATATAATCTTCACTCTGTTATTAACTGGATGAAATGTTGTTTTGTTATTTTTAACGACACCTAAGCAAGACTACTCTCTATCAATCATCCAAGAGACTCTTTCCTGCTCTTTATTAGTATGGCTGATGCTAACATACAAGAGAGTGACTCGTCGCGCCTTCTCGGGCTAACATTCTCAAGTGACCTGAAGTGGAAAGACTATACTGAATCCATTTGTTTACAGTGTTGTGTTAGGCAATTTTACTCACAAGAATCTGTCTTACATATCTATAAGTCCACCACTTGTCCATGCTTAGAATATTGCTGCCATATATGATCCGTTGCTCCTGATATATTATCTAGACCTGCTTGATGAAATCCATAGAAATATGAAGAATATTATTGTTCCTGAACTGGCATCTGGGCTTCAGTCACATTTGCACCGTCGTAATGTTACATTCCAGAGTCTTTTCTATCAGTAATTTCATGCTAATTGTTCGGATGAACTCTTCCCTATCTACTGTTCTCTTCATTCATTCTTGCTCCTTAATGTTTATTTATTTTTTAATTCACCCCCCAAAATTTAAGTGGCTTAGTGGCTTTACTTCTTTCCTCGAGGTGAACTCGTTTAAAAAATCGTTATTTCTATCTATCTATCTATCTCTCTCTCACTCTCTCTCTCTCTCTATATATATATATATATATATATATATATATATATATATATATATATATAAATATTACTTTAAACGTTGTTTATAGCGGATAATCACATTTTAGTAGATGCTCAGTGTTATTTTATTGTTTATTTTCTTTCGAGAAAACTCTGTCCTAAAAGAGATCCAAAAATGATATTTAAAGTCAACAAAATATGTCAAATTAAAAAAAACAAACTATATATATATATATATATATATATATATATATATATATATATATATATATCTTTGTGTTTGGAAGTAGGGTGCAAACAAACTATATATATATATATATATATATATATATATATATATACACAAACCCATTCTCATTAACAAGGCGTTTACCAGAGGAGGTCTGACATTGAAAATAAATTTAAAACAATGTTCCGAAACATTTACTTAGAGGCTGATGATAGCCGTGTACAGAACATTTTTAAATAGATTATACGATGGTGATGTAATTTTTGGTGTAAAAATACATATGTTCTGTTATAATAAATATATCGTGCTCTCTGTGGATCAGTTTTAATAACTAATATTACTAAAATCCACCTGAAATATATATACCAACGGATCGATTGCCCTATATATATATATATATATATATATATATATATATATATATATATATATATTGTCCGGAAGTATGGTGCACCCAGTGATGATCAAACTCACTCTTCACTCGTAATTGGTCTAACGAGACAAGGTTGAGAACCACGTCGATGCCCCAACGTGAATTTGTTATGAATCAAAAGGAAATACTAAACCACAGTTAAGTTATTGCTGTACAATAGATATTGTTTTTTTTTGTTTTTGTAGGAATAAAAAATAGAAAAACATATTTTTTTTATTTATGGAGAGAAATGATAGAAACTAAAGATATTTGTAGGCATCATTTTTTTGTAAGGATCGAAATCAAAGATTTCGTACTGGCAAATTTTCTCGATTTTTCCTTGCAGGGAAAAAAAGGGGTGATAATAGCTGAGAGTCGTTTTCAAACTCTGCTTAACATAAAACAACATCTGCATATTGCATAAACAATTTTGGATCGACACGTGCGCCTGCAAATGGAGGTTAATTATGAATAACGTCTGTTGGAAAATATTTAAACTCTTGGGAATAAAAAAGGAAGCTGATTAAATTGCTTTCTAATTAAGGTAATTAGAGTGAATTAAGCCCATTCTATAAAATGACGTCATTTAATAGTCAAGAAATAAAATTAAAGTTTTCTATCTTTTTTTTTTTATTGAGTTTTTTTTTTTTTAATGCAGCTTTTATCCTGCGTTTGTTTGTTATAAACTCCGTCCATTATTTTCAGTTATTTGGTTTTTCCGTTAATTTTTAACAAAACGCATCCTTTCCACTTAAACCTCATCACACGTGTTTACTTATTTCCTCATTGCAATATTAAATAATAGGCCTTTAAATTGTTGACCATGTTTGTCGCAGTCTCTGAATATGGATTCCAGTGAAGTCCGTAATCTGTTCAATATCAGAGGTCGACAGGGAAGATTCAGAGAAAGTAGCGGTTGTTAAGTAATTCTTTAAGTCTTCGATATCAGGTTGGCAGTGCAGACAATTTGGGAGAAAAAATGGCTGCCTTTATACACGTCGCATTGTATATTTTGAACTTTCTGATTGGTTAACCCTTTTCTTGGTGGACTATAAAATGAGTCAACTCATTTTGATTGGCTCACTAATAAACATATATCCAAAAAAACTGCAACATAAATATATTCCCTTAATTGTCACTGATTTCCTTCACACGTCTTTCACAATTACACACATCGTAATCTGTTTGTAGCACTCGATGGTAAAACATGCTTACGGACATTTCACTTTGGAATGCCGTTCTCGTTCGATTACCGAAATTAAGCAATGTCGTCCCTGGTCAGTACCTAGATGAGTGAACGCTTGGGGATATCAGGTGCCGTAAATTTGGCTGTACGCGTTCTGTAATGGATAAGGGCATTATGAATCAGAGACCGGTGTTCGAATTCCAGTCGGTTTTGTTACATTTTTCGCGAAAAATATCCTTGAGCGATCATGCATGGAAAAAGAAAGATGGCCACCCCAGCGCTTCAAATCAGCCTCGACCAACACCATTTGAAATATTCTTCCCCATGAAATTGGGGAAAGCCTACACCCGACCCCTGTCAAAGAACCTTCAAAGACAGAGATGAAGTTAAAACTATATTAAGTTTCTTTTAGAATGTCTATTCTTGTTCCGATATACAACTCTGAATTCTCTAATAGAGAGATGGTCTTAATTTCTGGGGGTGGGCCTTAATTTTTCTCCCTGCGAAATAATCCGTCAGTTTAAAAATAGGACGGCAATAATAAATGATGTTACAGGAAATTACCTAAAAAAAATTTAAGGACACTCCTTACTCACCACGGAGTAAATATTCGATCTGCCTTGTAACCGTCATAATCTCTATTTTCTTTTAACGCTAAGGCTAGATGTTCAAACCCAGCTAATAATTAGTTATTCTAACGTTTATTTCCCCCCAACCTGTAAAATTGGTGCTATACAATCTTACTTCCCTTATTTATCCTATTTCTTTGCTAACGTACTAAACTATGCGCATTACAACATATCTTATAAGGCAATTTTTATTTATACATTATTATCGATTATGTTGAATAATGTAAAGGCATATCAACGAACGTAAATCTTATAGGTCCGGAAATAACAATAAACAGAGACATTGGTTCAGTTTAAGACTTAAAAAGTTGACCATGAGTTCGCATTTACTCGAGAATCAAACAGACAGACAGACTGTACATTTTTTTGTACCTTGAAATTGATCCTACTTAAAGGATTTTTTTTTTACCTCTGCGGGGGATGCAATTGATCTACGCTAAAATTTATTTTGCAAAAAAAATAAAACAAACAAAAAAACTATACAAAAATATGATAGACGGTTTAAAATGTTGATTGGTAGAAATTGTCTTCACTGTCCTATTTTGCGACCTAACTTGTCACAATCACTAACCATTTGACCAAATACATTTTTCACTTTCACCAAAATGACAGATTTACACTTTTGCGTCGTACCTTAAACAATAAGGATGCTAAGGATATCATGGACCGAGCATGTGAGCAACGATGAGGTCTTGGGGAGAATGCAAACAAGGAGGAAGCTTATGCTTAACATAAGGAAGAGGCAGCTAAAATTTCTGAAAAACACGACACATGATGAGAAAGGAGGGCCTAGAGAATCTAATACTCACTGGACGAATAGAGGGGGAAAGAGACAGGAGAAAGCAGCGTGTGACATA
The DNA here is from genome assembly GCA_903632075.3 of Acanthosepion pharaonis. NCBI lineage: Eukaryota > Metazoa > Mollusca > Cephalopoda > Sepiida > Sepiidae > Acanthosepion > Acanthosepion pharaonis. Next base: position 1,192,654 of record CAHIKZ030000209.1, on the reverse strand, counting down.
CGTGGCGGACTTGGGCAGGTGGATGACGGATCGTGGTCTGGGGGAGTTGGCAGAAACACAAAACCTGTTGAGAGCCACAAGGGATAGAGGGAAGCGGAGGACCATGATCGCCTACGTCCTGAAAGGACACGGCACGTAAAAACAAGAAAATAATTTCCATATAAAACTTTAAGGGGTTGTCTCTTTCAGATTATAAGTAGGACTTTACTTGATTCTTTTTTTTTTATTCCGACATCACTCTGGTTCAAATGGTTAGTCAATCTTATCTTAAGCATTATAATTAGACACTATATCATATATGTTTTAAGTTTTTTTCGTCTTTGAGTATTAAAACAAAGAAAAGCAAAGAAAAGTTCTTCCATCTCAGCTCCTTATCGATTAATGATGATTGCACAACCAAGAAAACCAAAACTTACAATCCAAAATTATTACCTGATACACCATGAGGTTGAGTTTAAAGCAATGGTTCCAGGGTTTTTTTATGACTACCCCATGGCCTGTGTGTTGTGTTTTAATGGATATCGGCTCGAAAGGAGAGTCGAGTATGAAACCCAGTCTGGTTCTTTATTTTCACCTACGCGCAAATACCCTTGTGAAAGGTACGATTCTAATTCTTCCCCCGGCTATGGGTTGTATAGATGAGTAGATTGTGTCCTACAACCTTGGGTGGTAACCAGTCTACCGTAGAAAGAAATGGCAAACTACTGCGGAGAAATCTTCTGCCTAGTCAATCATGAATCGAAAGAGACATGATCACCAAGCGTGTATCACGTAAGACACAAATAACTGATTGAGACCTTGGCCATATCTTGGGCACCCACTTTCACGTCCATATGAAAACCTTTTCTGTTGGCATTACGCATACCACGAATTCAGCACATCTAATCTCCCACTGTAAACACATGAAACTCCCACTATAAACATGTGAATTATGCATTTCACAAAAATCATACGTTAACTGTGTAAAACAATTTATTATATAAATAGATGTATCAAAGTGTATGAATGGGTTAGAAGCATTGAAAAGTTAAATCTACAGTAATTCTAGAAAATCCCATGTGCCGAGGGGAAATATATAGCGCCGTACCTTTTCGGAATGTTTAAAAAGCGCTTACAGTTAGTGGAATTGTAAAACCACTTTTCCGGAAAATTTGTTTAAATAGAAAGATTTTATATGTTACAACCGACAGTTGAAATGGTCAACGACCGTCGAATGCCTCCTTATAAGGAGGGCTTACGGCGACTTCATGTTGAAACACTGATTCACATACGGTCACAAAAGTTTAGCAATGTCGAGCATAGTCAGTACTTAGATGAGTGACCGCTTAGGAATACCACTTGGCTGTGCCGGTGGTGTAATTGGTAACGGCTCGGAATTGTTAACCAGAGAGTCAGGTTCCGATTCCAGTTGGGTTTGTTATATTCATTTACCCTTGAGAAAAGCATGAATCCACCTCTACCCCTCTTGTGAGATCATTAGTAAGACATATCACTAAAACTATTATTATCTAAAAAAAAAAAAAACAATATTTAAATTTCGGCGTTAAATAACCCAGAGATAATAAAGAGATGTTGATATTTCGTGAAAAAGAAACAACCTACCAACTCACAGGATACGACGGGTAAATTGTCGCCATTTATATTCTTAATTTCGCGCATGCGCGTTGTTTGGTTTTGATTTTGTCGTCTGCACAGTATGTAAGGTAACTTGGACACCGTCTGTGAGAAAAAGAGCACCATTATGCAAATTCACTCCGCAAGAAATTTGAAAACCGCATGCTGTACTGCTTGGCATTCGCACCAGAAGCTCAATATTAACATTTCAGTGTGTCAATCCGAGGACAGTGCAGGGAATTCTAAAAGAGATGGATGGATCTAATGGTGATTACGAAGGTACGGTAGATAGAAAAACTTACCCTGATCGTTCTGATAAGAAAAGAACTCCCGTATTTGATTGTCTGGGCCTTAGACTCAACACGGAGGTCTACATCAAGTGCCTTGAGTCGGTAGTTTGTCTCTGGATCAAGAGGGTGTATGCTGGAAGTCACTATGTCTGGCAACAGGACTCTGTACTATGCCAAAAAAAGCAAGAGAACCCAGTCATGACTGTCAGACAATATCTGCGACAACATCACCCCTTATATCTGGCCACCTAACTCCTCAGACTGTAAACACCCTTGAGTATTTTGTGTGGGACGGAGTTGAGCAAGAGACCAACAAAACTCTTTCTAACACCAAAGATGAACTGAAGGTAAGGAATATGGCTGCATTCACCAACTTAAACAAGGAGACAGCCCAGAAGATTTGCAGAAGATTCCGATGTCGTCTGGAGGTCGTGGTTGAAGCCAATGTTGGTTTTATTGAATAAATTTATACTATAGTATTTCAAGATATTTTGGTATAATTTTGGTAAATGAGGGTGATTTCATTTTTGCGTAATTTAAACGACAATTTATTCATCGGACCCTGTCTAAGGAATCGGATACTATGACCATTACAGTTATATTGCAGTTAATTCAAATAAGAATTTATACGGTTCAAATGCGTTGCTATGTCAGTATTTGAAACTTATAGATTACTCAGGATGTCGGCCTAAAATGAATGACATCTATCGACAATAGAATAATGTGGGTGTATTTTATTCTGTTGCGATTAACGATTATTTTGGATGAATATATTTATTAGATGGAAAGGTTTGACAGAGGTCGAACAAAAATTTCTAAATTTGCTTTGTCAGAATTTATAATTCTTGCTGCACCGATTTAAGAATAAAAGTTGTTTTAAGTGTCTCTGAACTTCCCAGTTTGCAGAAGCGTGTGTACGAATTACAACACCGACTTATGTCTCTATATTCGAGATGATTCCCTTCCTCCCGTTTCAGAATGGAGATAGAATGATGGTTCAGATAAGGAATTTTCCTTGTTTCAACACCCAGGACTATTAAAAATGCTGGGTACTAGAAAAGATCAGAACCATTTCTCTCCACTTCAGTCTGTCTGTCTATCGGTCTGCCCAATACATCTTGTTTTGTGTAAGATGAATAATCACTGATCGCTTTGTACACATTACTTGGCAAAACCGCCGCGTACGCATGATCTGCGTATAAGACACAGATTTCAACCTGTATTGGTAATATCCAATCAAGTTATGACGTACCTTGGATTATTCCACTTCGATATTTGATCAATATTGACATACATACGCATACGTTACCGTTTAGAGCAAGCGAAACTCTAAATCAGCAACGGAAGAGATAATTTATTAAATGAATGTATTTTAGTTTGTTGATATTAACATTCCCCCAGGTAAGGGTTAAATAAGAAGGGAAACTGTACTCACTAGCTTTCATTGGAAACCAGTAAAGGATTATAGAAATATATGAAAAAATATATTCGGCCCTGGTGGGGCCGCATATATTTTGATTGATTCTTTTTTTACGGTTTATCAAACCTTTACATGTTATTTAGTGCCAGAAAAATATTTTTAGATTGTAATATTTTTTTTGAGAGAATAACGGTTTTACCAATTAATCAATAACTGGGGAAGAAGAGATGTATTCCTACGTTTCCCAAGGGTAGTTGGGTTTAAGTGAATGTACCGGTGCCAACGGGAATTAGAATTCGGCTCTCCGATTAGTAATTCCAAGCCGTGATCCGTTGCATTATAAGCACACACAAGATTGCCGCACCTAGTATTCCCAAACGGACACCCATCTAGGTGCTGACCAGGCTCGACGTTGCTTAACTTTGGTGATCGTAACCGGTATTTCATGATGAGGTGACCATAAATTCCGCTAGGGGCAAGTACTTAGAAATGTAACTAAGGTCAGTTCATTATAGTTGCGGAATAAACGACAAGTTGGTTCTGTGTTTGTTGAAAATACACAAATTGGATTGAACATGATCGGAAATGGGCAGCTATTCTGAACATTATAAATCCCACTGATATCCCGTGAATTTCTGTCGAAACATCACTGATGATCATGCCTAAATTTTGTTATTAGAAAAAAAGTATATTACATATTCGACTGATTTCTCATAACTTCGTCTTTTATTCAAGACATGTTTATGTTGAGTTATAATTCAATTATATAACCCGGAAGAAACAAACACGGGTCTGAATTCATAGCTATTCTTCTCTTAAATTATTTGTCCAAGAGTGCCAGGACTTTTTTGCTTATACCTGGGGTGGGTGGGAAGATGAAACGGTTCCTAATCATTTCACAAGGGTATAAGTAAGGAAGTATATAACAGCCAAGAACTGAATTCGAGAACTGCTCGATGATTTCCTATCCCTAGCTTCTACCGATTATAACACCTGTGCATCCAGGGGAATATATTTAAAGTATTTCGCTCCATATATTTTATAAGAACCGTAACGTCATGCAACAAAACCACCGATATCCCAAAGGAGAGATCATGCCTGGTGAGAAATATCTTGCTGTGGCTTGAACAAGTATTATCACAGGCGAGCGTGTTCATTTGCCGTCCAGACATACGAAATGTTGCTCATCAAATTGTAGTTATAAGCGCGCCCATCTCGTAAACGTAATCTGACACAATATCGAGTTTAATTTATCGGTAGTACTGTGGAACACTTTTGAAGTACCCTCAGTACTTTCTCTTTAAGGGGTGCCTCAGTGAACCCGTCCCTGCCCGGGATTTACTCAACACTGAGTCAGGTTGTGATATAAAGTCGGTTTTTAAAGTGGGGACCCGAGTGTTTCCACTTGGGTCGCTCGTCTTAGGTGGTATATTCTACTCTCAGTTGGTCTTAGCTTTTCTAAGCTGGTCATAGCTTGTCTAACTACCGCTACGGAATAAATGTTACACAACGGGAGAGGGGCAACTCAAGGGAGGAGATAAGGCCTCCGACACGGAGCAGACACTACAACCGCAGCATCTACTCAGACGGAAAAAAGAACTCTTCTCGTCCTCTGTCAATCATTCCACAATAATCCGGAAGGAGAGCCCCTATTGATTTTTTAATCGTAGCTTAGATGTGGCACAAGAACGAAAGTATGGTGAACCCAGTGAGGATCGAACTCATTATTCAGTCGTAACTGTGTTTGGGTGGATGCCCACCAGGGGCTTGAACCAATATTATCAACTACTTGAGCCCAAGTTGTAGTGACGTTCCTTTCTCAAGCCAGTACATTCGACTTTCTTGGGAATACACAATAGGTAGCGAAATGGATTAAATAACCGAACGTAAATTCTTAGAATAGAAGAGGCGTACAGGAATAAATACAGTCGAAGTTTAACATCGGTTCAATTAATACTGATTAGAGAGTTCAATCCACACTGGGTGTCCCATACTTTCGGAGTTTTGCCACTACTAAGCTGTGTTTTCGCCATAACGATTCATGGAAAACAATTTTCTTTGATCAGTCACACCTAACTTTGATGACTCAGATATTCTTCTAAAGTAGTAAGCAGTAAAAGTATGATTGAATATTTGGCACATAATGAGGAAATAGGGCTTAGGAAATTTAACACTTACTCGACATAATGAAGGCAAGAGGAATAGAGGAAAGCAGCGCCTAAAGTACCTAATCGTGTGTAAATGGTTGGCAGAGCAGAGATTAGGAGAGGTAATCTAAAGGCTACAAAAGACAAGAAATTGGGGAGAGTCATAATCCCCCACGTATTGAAAGGATGCGAGACATAAAAGAAATTAAATTAATTCAATTTGCGTTTTTAGTCCCCCCCCCCCCGAAAGTACCAGATAAATTCTATCTCCATTCTTTGACACGCCGACGGTCACCACCGGAAGTGCAAGATACCTTCTACTATGTTCTGTCTTTATAAGAAAATACCAGACCAAAGATGGAATAATCGGTGCCACATCTGGTCTAGAACTGTCCAATCCTAGCTTTAGAGCCTCGTTTGTGTGGCGTTGTATTTGAGGAATTGTTTCCCACCCGACAACCTCTTTCCCACAAACCAAATTTTGCTAGCCTCTCGCTATTCATTCTCTATTTTCATGGCATATAATCAGGCGAACAACATTATATGGTTCCACCAGTCATACCTTCACAGTGCCATATACCCTGAGTCAACTTCGACCTCATTCTCTTCTGGTTCCATTGGTGAAGAGGAACTTCTTTCTCAGAGGTGTTAAATTGCGGAACCCTCTCTCCAGTTAATTCTACTCTGATTTTTTCAATCAAGTCGAGAGTCAACATAACTATTCTCCCTATCCTTATAATAATCACCACTTCTATCCTCTCTGTACGACCTTACAACAATCTTATTTAGAAATCCTCTAACTTGGGAGGCTCTTGGGTCTCGAATTCGGTGAACATTAGTAAAAGAAATATATAATACATGCCTGAGTATCGGGTACTGATTAAGTAACTAGTCTAGTTGACTATTACTTTTTAATATTGAGTTCGATCCTAACCTGAATCCCAAATTTGAGACATTTTGCATAACTTAGTTAAGCTTATTAAAAATCAAAAACATCCCCACCCCGAAAAAAAACCGGGTGGGAGTTACAAATAGCTAGTGCAGTTGAACATTATTATTAAGTATTAGATTCGACCCATACTAAGTGAGCAAGACATTCGGTCTTTTGATTTATTATGCTAGAATGGTATTGGTACTCAAATTTTCACTGGAACAAAAGAACGCCAGATGAAGTTGCTCACTTGATGATACATTCGGACGCCGAATGCAGTTTCACGTCAACTAAGATCCACATCAACTTTTGCAAGTATGGAAACCGAACAGAGCCACTTATGTTAATCACAAACACAGAGGACATTTAGACAATCTATCTGGACCATTGTAGGCGAGAATGTAAAGTCCTGGTTCGGAATAAGGGCAATAGCGGCGTTCACACAAAATGGTTGACGGTAACTGATGTACTATTAAAGTTAAATAATAAATGATTCTCGTACTATTTAAATACACTTCGGTAAAACTAAATTAAACTAATGAACTAAAAGTAGGTGCCTGAGTATAAGCATTATCATGAGCAAAGTTTCTCCAACGAGTGTGGTTGAGAATTATTACTGATCCTCAATGTGTTCCCCATTCATGTGTCCATGTTCCTGATGCAAGCTAAGTTTATTAAAGGATATATCACACGCCTCTGGGTAGGGTACTTAATTCCAAGCTATTCTGTTTGACCTTTAAAATTGACACTAGTGAGTTTGATCTTCAGTATGCGATCAATATTTTGGGCCTTGTGACAAACAGCATTCAATAAATAACTACTAGGCAACTGAGGGTTGGATAATGATTATTTAGCTAGTGTGTTTGGCCTTTAGTATTAAGTATTCAGTTCAATCTAAATGTTCTATAACTTTTTTGCTTGAAACCCCCAACAAACAAGCTTATTAAAGTATTAGGTTGGTGCAAAAATAATGACGTAATAATGTCGTTTTTTGACGTTAAAAATACGTTAAAAAACGACATTATTACGTAATTATTTTTCCAGCAACCTAATATAAATAGAGCGTCTCTGGATGGGGTAATTATTTCCAAGATACTCATTCTGAACATTAGAACTGAGATTAGTCACCAGTGGAACATTATTTTTTTCCTGCTTTATACCACAACACGCTTTCGTATAAATAAGAAATTATGGTTTAGTTTAGGTCGTAATATCTTGAGAAGTTATTTTAGCTTATAATTAAACGTATTAATCGTTTACAAGAGACAGTTCAGACTAAAGATGGAGTAATCGTGCCACATCTGGGCTAGGGCTGCTCAATTCTAAATTTACAGATTCTTCTTCACGGACTTGTGGATGATGAATTGTCTTCCACCCTACAATCACTTTCCCCCAAGCACACTAGCTCAATAATAATTACCGAACGATTGCTCGTGTCAAAACTTTCGTATAAATATGAACTTATGGTTTAGTTTGGGACGGAATATTCTGAGAAGTTATTTTGAGCCTGAAATTAAATGTATCAATCGTAAATCTAAGCCAGACCTTTTCACCATCTGTCTTGCGGCAATAGGGCGACAGTGAAACGCTGACTCACTTCTCATGCTTCACAAATATTTATCGGGAATGTCGACATACAGGCCTGAAATTTCGGGAATATAAAGTAGAAAACAATAACTGTGAATTTATTCTGTAGATTAATCTCAAAACTCACTGAAGACTTGATGTCTGGGCAGATAACCACGTGTTTTTTCCAAAGCAGAAATCAGTTCCTTTTCGAAAATTGCGCTCAATAGTGAATCATGTTAATTTCTTCTGTATAAATAGTCTTAATATTAAAGTATTAACGCACACACTGGCACATAGAAGTTTCGTATATTTTTTTTAAAGTTAGAAAAAATAATAAAAAAATAAAAAAATACAATATATACTGCCGACTGGGCGTATAGGACGACCCCTAAATCTTGGAGCTGAAATGTATATTCCCGGCTATGTTCGCCGTAGAAGACGGCCTCCAAATCATATTTTAAAATGTATTCAATTTGTTAAATAAATTCATTAAACATACATTTTCTTTTCACTCAAATTCTAATGAAAAAAAAAGGTAAAGAGATTGAGTCAGTTATCTATCACAATATACGATACCTCATTATTGGGTGTGGTTTCAGTAGGCTATTACGGTGGCTTGAATGACTTTTCATCGATAACTATTCAATCCTTCCACAGTTCCTGAATGCAATCCTTAAACAGCTTTTGAGACGCACATCTCTCGTGCTAACCACTTACAATAAACCATAGGATTTAAGGTTCCCATCTTATACCTAGAGTATTAGACGGTCCACTAATTTTGAGGGTGGGAGTAAGGTTAAATGTCGCCGAGTACGCCGATATATACAGTAGGAAAAACTGTATGAATCGTTAATTATTTATTGGGAACGGAATTCCGAGCTCGTTGCGAATTTGTTGAAATCATTTGTTCTGTAGAAAGACTAACCTTCTGAACACCTATTATATTATGAGGAGAACTTATGCAGAAGGTACAAGACAAAAATGTGGGTCCCAATGGCTTTTGAGTCGTGCGCTTGCTGCACAGAACTGCTGTATTCTCAATCCATTTTCTCATATAATTAAACCCTTCTTCACTCAACCTTTTGTTTCAGTGTTTTCCTTACAGTTTGACTAACCTGCAACTATGAGCGTTATATGAACTTTATAAAGTCTCTGAAGAATGTTGTCTTGAAATTACGCGTACAGAACGCACTTTCCTCGAAACTGACTTTTTTTTTTCTTTTTATGTGCTATGTCCTTTCAGGATGTAAGCGATCATGGCTCTCCACCTCTCTCAATCCCTTGCAGCTCTCAACAAGCCCCTTCCCTCTGCTTCCTCTCCCTACCACTTTCTGTCATCCATTTGCTCAAGCTCGTTAGGTAGGTCACGCACTGCTTTCCCTTGACTCTCTTTCCTTCTATTTGTCCCGGGAGAATCAGATCCTCCAGACTCTGCTTCCTCTTTATGTGTCCTAGAAACATCAGCGACCACTTTCTGATGTTAATTATAAGCTTTCTTCTCGTTTGTAACCTATCTAAGACCTCATCGTTACTCACATGCTCGTTCTATAATATACTCAGCATCGCCATCCTCATAAACTAAATGAGCAAAGAGTAATTATAATCGTAATATAATTCCTTATATGGAAACATTCACATTCATTGAGAGAGCGAATTGTTGTAAAGTGGAATTTTCTTCGTATTTTAAATATTCAGCAGCAATCATTTATCTTGCATACCAAAAGCATGATTTTTCGGTGCGACCACGTCGCTACCTAAGGTGACACAAGAACAGTTTAAAGTGGATTTAACGGCAATACCGCGGAAAGATTCCGAGCCTCGATTCGCACTTCCCTATTTTGGTGATGCCTCAGGAACCAGGCAATAAACCCATCCATCTCTCGAAGGAGACGTACGACCTAGTGGAGCTGTCTCCTCGGAGTTTGAGCGAACATTATTGGCAGAACCGTGAACCCTTGCTGGTCAGCACAGTATACCCGCATTCCTAGGGTATTTTTCAGCGCGCCCAGGTCGATACCCAGTGTGACAACAGGCCGAGATTTAAAGTGGATTTAACGGCAATCTCCATTTGTTTCTGTTTTATAATCCGGGTTAGGACCAAGGAAGAAGAACACGAACACAAGAGTAGAAATAACGAAGGTATATTACACGAAATAATAATACAAGATGTGGAAGGTGTTAGTATGACTGTCAGTCTGGTTTGGAGTGAACTACTATCGGCTCGACTAGATTCGGTATCTAGCCACCCCCACGAGGGTTGCATGTGGCACAAGGCCGAGTTTAACGTGGGTTTCCCGAGCCCGTAGGCTCGGCCAAAAAATGCCCATATAACACGTATAAACGAGATTGAGTTGGTCATTTTCCCCGAACGAGATTCTGCCCTTCGGCGGAGCCTCGTCCGGGTTCCTTTCTGCTCAGAAGCAGAGAGTTCGACCGTCAAGTCGAGAAGATCGGCTTGATTCGACCCTCTCTTTTGAGAGGCGTAATATACATAGTGTTAGGGAGAGTTCATTTGGTAGTTATAGGTAAGGACCCATGACAGTTTCCTTGAGTAATTTTTATACACTCTCGGTCTGCTAAGCCAATCACAGCTTTACGGGTGCCCCGTTGGCCAGCTTTACCTGTTTCCACATTCCACGACGAGGACGAGAGGCTGGGCTTAGTGAGGTAACTTGAGAGGAAAATGATCACTTGTGAGATAAAATGTCTGTGGAAAGCAGTGAACAAGACCAGCCGAGACATGATCAGGAATAAGGCAATAAGAAATATGGTAAGAGCAATAGCAATCATACAACACATTGAACGACAGAGGATCAAGTGGTTCGAAACCTCTCCCGTATGCCTAACCACCAACCCGCCTTACGAGCATACACCCTCAGGTACTTTGGCTGGAGAGCGAGAGGCAGACCAAGAAAACGCTGGAGCGAATCAGTGGCAGACAATTCCACTAGATATCTCTCCTCCAGACCATCGCCTTGCCGATAATAGACGATCGTGTCTCCCTGCGACTCCTAACAGCACAATCGGAAGGTAAAACAACACAATTTAACGACAATACGGTACAAAAATTTCCCAAACCCGCTCGACATTTTTTTAGGGGGGGGCGCCGAAGTCGCAAAGCAATAGACGTAACCCCCATCCTAAGAAGATATACTACCTAGAGAGGTATAAGATGGGGATTGAGCGAACATTATTAGCATGGGAGCGAACCTCTCTACTGGTCAGCACACGATACTCACATACCGAGAGCTCTACACTTGCTTCTTGTGCATTTATATAGTCTATGTCATTTATATAGTCTATGTCATAGCGATGATAATTAGACAGTCATTTACATATCACAGACAGTGACGCTTTCGGTTGGAATTTATAAATCCCTTCTATTCAAAATTTAAATTCATAAAATCATTCTCTTAAAGCAATTATTCAGGAAAATAGGTGTGTCAAGTCCAGTAACTGTTATCGCATTTTCCAGTATGGAAGGGGATTATCTTCTCAATTTTCGCTTGCTGTCGTGTGGAATGTCAACATCTTGAGTTTCTCTTCAATTTGTATGTATTATTGATAGTGATACTGCTTTTGTCATTTGGTAAAGTTCTTTGTTATTTGCGTGAAAGCCATCTATAACAAGTGATCTGAGAAAGTGTTTATATACAATATACAGTTTAGATGTCAATATACAGTTTAGAGTCAATGCAGGATAATCATAGGGAAATTAAGATCTTACGATGCGATTTGATAATAAGTGTCTAGATTTTATGCTAATACGATGGTTCTGTAACCATTTGCAGTGTTGGGCAATTCCAGGAATAGACTATTCTATATTTAATTTCATTATCTATTACACTAAATTTATTATAGCTGATCAACAAACCGGGGTACTTGAAGCATATAAAATCTACTAATTCAACATTTTGAATGTTCATGATGTATTCAGGGTATCAATGCTTTCATTCGAATTTCAGGCTTTCCGCTAAAGCTTACGATCTTTCGTTTTAAGATACCCCAGGTTAGATGGGATAAATTCTGACACATTTCTGGAGAATTTCATGCGTGAAGTATTAGTTTAATTTATTTTTTTAATGATTAAAATGATTTAAAGATGTATGTTAATATAATTATTATAAAGTGGCCAATAGAGGCCACAATAATAATTCTATAACAGACATTTGCTTCAACTAATTAGATAATCCTCCATTTTTCTGGAATTCAGATTGTGTAAAAATCAGTGAGATGATTTACCATGTCTTTTCGGGACTTGGGTGAGTGCTCCACAAGTTATTATTTTATTGTCTCATTAAATAATTTTAAACCATTACGTTTTTGTCTTAGTTTGCAACAGATTCGCTAAAACTCATTAATAGCCCTTTCACAACCTTGTTTTAACTTCAATGTAATATTTGAACAGTGTCAGATTAAGGACAATTTATTGAGTAGGTACCACCTGATAATAATGATTTCCATAATGTTTTCCTTTGGTAACAATTACACTTTGATTTTCTCCTTTAACGCACCTTCAGGACATTAGAGATCAAGGATCTCTACAAAGTCCTGTTATTTTTCTATCTAAAAGGTAAAGTATGATCTGGGATTGGATTGAAATCAATGATGGCACATACGCAGAATAACCCATAAAAAATCAAAATATAAAATCAGTAAATACCAAACACGTCGAATACATCGATATATGAATCAGTTATAACAAATTTTCGTATAGGATACCAATAAATTGAACATAGATTAGGCTGCGCCAGATGGGGTTTCACCCAACATCACAAATTGCTATTAACCAAAACGTCAAGCAGGAAAATCGAGTCATATTCTTAAATTGCCTCGTCAGATTGAGACTTTCATATGGACGTTACGTATGGTGACAAGACCGTTCAGAAATATCTAAACTATCAGCTGTATACAATCATTTTCTAAGATCAATATTTTTAATGTCATACCCAGGATTCTGTTATCTGAATACTAGGTGATAATTGTAGACCAGTTTAACGACCGAGGCATTTTTTTCTATGAGTTGACGGTTAGTGGTTAATAAAAGCCATAATTTACAAAGATGAACTTACACAACACTTTTTTTTAAAAGCCTGAAGTAACACAGTGTTCTTCCTTCCATTATATACTGATTTAAATGTAGAAATATCTGTATCTGTTTATAAAATTCTATGACTTTTGTTAGTCCGTCAGTCCGTCAAAAACAGCTATACAACTTTTGGGGGGGAAGTGCAAACAGGTAAGGGGGTACAAAGAATAGTTGGTTTTCACTAGGGAGCGCATCTTAGTGCAATAAACCTTCATTTTTTTTTTGAAAAATTAAAAGATTTATTAATTATCATACAAAATGCTCCCAGTAACAATTTAATGATTAAAATAACCAATACTTATTTAATAAAAATGCAATGTTGTTTTTTGCATATCTTTTCTTTATATATATATATATCATTCTGATTAAATATAATGCATAATATTAGCACTGTAAATAGGGCACCTCGAGGTGGCGTAATAGTTAGCAAGCTTGTTTTGCTAGCACAGTTATGACTGAGTAGTGAGTTCGATCCTCACTGGGTACCCCACACTTTCGGCCTTGTGCCACATCTGAGCGACGCTTAGAAAATCGCTATTAGCACTGTAAATGTAAAACAGAAGGAAGGGTAGAGTTTGTAAATCTTGACAAAAAATGTTAGCGACATCTTCAACAATACTAAATACTGTGATTTCAACACTCGTCATAATTTTGCAAAAAGATTTTAGTACTTTTATACTTCTGACCAATATAGTTGGCTGAGGTAGTTGCATTTTAGTGTTGGTTTCAGTGGCGAGATTTAGTAAAGGCCAATACTCTCTTGATTTTCGAGGTTCGTTCCACTTGGAAAGCTGGTTCATTACTCTGATCTATGTTGGAAATACTGCCATGTACTCACACACACACACCAAGACACGCACTGACACATTACAAATCTAATTAGTTTACGTCTGTGTCAAGCACTAACTCGTGACGATTAATATTCTATTTTTTCTTGGATTTTAAATCCACAAAATGCGACATGTTGAAATGAAATTTCAGGTAAAAGCCTCCAATTTCTTCATTTTTTTTATCCTCGAAGAACGTTTATTTTTCTGATGTGAAAAAAAAAACCGGAAAGCTTAGCGAAATGGTGGGAGTTATTAAGTGCACGGCAAGATGATAAAGTGAAAGTTTGCCTTGGCAGAAAGAGGCAATCTTCACGAACGTAGAGCCATTAATATCTCTTCAACTTGCCCTGAACGCCAGAAATACTGTGTCATTGTAACTATAAAAAATGAATTTCAGATAATTGATTTAAAACAAGTTTGTGATATAACGTTATATAAACTGAAAAGATGTGCTGAAAATGTTTCTGACACACTAAGCTGCGTATTTAGAGATTTTTACTGACATGGCATTTCGTCTTCAGTCATATTCCCACAACGATAACACAGTTTCCCTTGTGCCATTTTGATAAATAATTCATGGTAATTGTTTTGATGAGCTTTCCTGTTTAACATCTCGAATTGAAGTGCAGTACTAGATTGGCAGCTAGGTTTTATAATCTTACAGCTGAAGTTGCTAGAGGTAACTGTAAATTCTATGCTAACAATTTCTTCTCTCAAACTTTTGGCATGAGGAGCTCTCTTCCGGCCATTTGAACGTCTACCAGTTGCCATGTAATTCAACAATTATCCGTTCTTTCACCATAATATATCTTTGAGTTTGTCACACTGAACTCTGTTCTTGCTTGCTTATAGTTGGCATCATCCAAATCTGAAGAGAACATGTCAGCTAATCGATGAAAACTCTTCGTTTCGTCATTACCATCTTTCGAGCTGGTTGAATGTTTTTGTCTCTGGAAAATATTGACGGTCATCATGCTCCTTCTTCGTGCCTCACGTTTATCTGGTCAGTTTTAAACTTCACGATCCACTCATAGACACTTCTAAGTGGTAGGGAATTGTCGCCGTATCGCGTTAAAAGCCCCCGATTAATATCAGCTCCTGACACAATAGGATCGCTGCTCTTTGTTCCTCCTTGGTTTAACATTGTTTGCAGCGCGGCCACGTTTACACTGTAACAACAGCATAAAAACTAGATCGACCAAGTTCAAACTTTGATAACGTGACCGCAATAGTACCAACTATAAGTCTACAGGAGTAGACGGCAATGTGACAAAGATATATGGCCAAAATGCAGATACGTTTTGACTTAACCTCGCATACAATATGGGTATTCAATAGTTTAGATTCTTATTGTATTTCCCGTGATTTTGAATTAAGAGCTTCCTTTCACTCAGTTGGGGGATTTGGAAAGATAGCTGAAGATGTGGATTCATGTCCCCCCCCCCCCCAAGGGCAAAAGTTTGAAATTATAATGCAAATGGAAATCGAGCGTAATCTTGTTGGAAAAATGTTCTGAAATAATCTTGCTTGTGGGAAACACCAACCTTCCTGCCGACCTTAACAACCACCTATCGAATTGCTTATTCTTTTGTTTTTGAATTTGAAACCATACTAGAATTATCTAAACAGCAGTTAGAGAGACACAGTAGACTTCATGATTTCTTCCTAGTCGGAGTTATAGCTGACAAATTCTAAATAAATCAATAAAAAACTGTGCAAAATATGTTTATGATTCATTTTCATTATTGAATTACAAATCTCATGTCTGTTAGAAATCAAAATGAAGAATGCATACCGCATTCCTTTTTTCAATTCTAAACAAAAATAATTATTGTCGATGAAAATGTATTTAAATAACCTTTTCGGTTTGGAAAGAAATTAGATTTAAATCGCATAGTACCTGTAAAAAATGTATGGGATATCTTAAATATCGATCGACCCTTCTCCGTAGGGTCAGAGTATATATGCACAAAGCCAAGGAAGGAAATATTCCCCACGGTGTACGGAAAAGTGATTATTGCTGTAATTTCATGGTTGGATGGGGGCACAATTCTCAATTTCCAGCCGTAACAGAGTAAAAGTTACTTACGCAGCATGTTGAGGGTGACAATTTTTTCACAATTCAACCCATTTTCCACAGACTCAACGTTGAAAGCCTGTCTCTAATATATCGCCATTATCCTAGCAAAAAGATCGGAACTTTAGTTCCACCAATTCAAATTAACAACCATCATGCTGTGCCGCACGGCCTCCAGACCAATTGTCCATGGAGAAATTTGAACCCGAATCTCATGTTCAGCTCATATATATATATATATATATATATATATATATATATATATATATATATCCTCCAGCTATGGGTTAAATAGCAGGGCAGACTGGGCTCTATAGCCTCGGATGGCAACTGGTCTAGGAGAAGGACAACTCTGAATTCAAAACCTGAGAGGGATTGTTTGGGCACCAGGTCTCTGTAATCGGCCCTTCAAAAAGTGTGGATGGTCCTGCACGAAATCTTCACCACTATAATATAAATCTCATGTGCTGTTGTCGGGCTGTCGGTTTCTTAAGAACTGATCTGCTTGACCCTCATACATCGAACCCGACGGGAGAATCGATATATATATATATATATATATATATATATATATATATATATATAAACAAATATATGGATATAGATCCGACAGTATGAAGAAAAATACAGAAAAAACAAAGAAAAATCTTAATATGCAATTATGCTGTATTAATGTTAATATAAAGTCGACATCGGAAGTTTCGGTCTATTTAAGACCATCTTCATGGACATTTTCATTTAAACATAATTAACATTAGAACATATAAAAATTTAACACAAAAGACGATGGACATAAGAGCACAACTAATCCAAACAGATAACTGAAATTTTTATATAAGATCAGCGTTCCGTTTAAATATGATCACGTCGTCGTCACGTGGGCGATGTTGTGAAAACGTATTCGAAGATGATTTCCAAATATTAAAATATCAAAAAAGTCGATTGAACTATTTTATATAAACAGTTCAAGAAATCCCTTCCGTTGATATAGGAATACGCAGAGATCAATAGGTTCTTATATCTTCATACAAGCGTGAAGTCCTCCACGTTACAAAGCAAATCAAAAATGATTTCAAAAACGATGGAACAGATCTAAAAAACAGTTCGATAATAAATCCTTTCCTTACTTGATCAGTAGATTCTTATATTCTCGTCCAAGCTTGAAGTCTTCCATGTTATAAAGTATATATATATATATATATATATATATATATATATATATATATATACCCTTGGGTAAAAGCATGAATCCATATTTTCTCCCCTCGGCTGTGGTTTGAATAGCAGGACGGAATGGGTTCTTTAGTCTTGGTTGGCAACTAGTCTACTGCAGAGAGAAAATGACAGCCTACTGTTGGGAAAAATATCTGCCACGTTAATAATGTATCGAAAGATACTTGATCGCCCAAAACTTGTATCACGTATGGCAATTAACTGTATCACGTATGGCAGTTAACTGTATCACGTATGGCAATTAACTGTATCACGTATGGCACTATAGATACATGGTAAGGTGAAAGAAAAAGAAAAAAAGAAAGAAAGAGCGAACATTCAGAAAGAAAATATTAGTTACCAATATACATTAGGACAGAAAGAGTTTTCTAGTTGGTTCTTTTGACGAAAATTGAGGCAGGACTGAATTCTGGTTGATACGTTTTTACACACACACGCACACACACACGCGCACACACACACACACACACACACACACACACACATATATATATATATATATATATATAGATAGATAGATAGATAGATATAGAGAGACAGACAGACAGACACACTGACAGGCAGGCAATCAGACTGATAGATAGGTACATACATACTTGCATATATATATATATATATATATATATATATATATATATATATATATATATTATATATATATATATATATTTTTATTTTTATGTTTAACGTTCTTTTTTATAGATACAAGTATTTAAGTAAATGCTCTGTTTATAATAAACAGTATTAAATAACATTTACCGGCCTGAATGTCCGAAAAATTTTCATAGAAAATATTTTTCTTTTGACTATTTTGAATATTTTGTATGAAAATTTGTCGGGCATTCAGGCCGGTAAATGTTATTTAATACTGTTAATTATAAACAGAGCATTTACTTAAATACTTGTATCTATAAAAAGAACGTTAAACATAAAAATGTCTTTAATAAATAAATTGTCGAACTTTTGTCCATTTCTTAATATATATATATATATATATATATATATATATATATATATATATATATATATATATAAAACAATTATATAGGGCAATCGACGTATAGTATTTAACAAATTTGCCTCGATAGATCACTTACGACTGAGTAATATGTTCGATCCTTATTCCGTACTCCACATTTTTCGCCTTGTGCTACATTTAACCTACTCTTAGAAAATCGTAGACTACTTCGACGTGGAGTAACGGTGTAATTATCGCCTTGCATGGGGGGAACTGATTCAAAATAAATTCGACATATAACAGATCAATTAATCGGTTGAATAGCAGAATCTAATCAAATAATATAATATAAATATTTGCCACAATACATTGCACTTTTTGGATTGCTGTGTAAATGGTAACATACAAATCTATTCAGAAAAAAAAGACAACAGTTGGAGATCCCATGCAATTCCTAACACAATTTAAAGAGAACTGAGACCAATCTCTTTTAAGCTCAAGTATAAACAATTACAATTTGCCTGCCACTGACACTGAGCTGACATGGACATCGACTCATGTTTACTCCTATGGCTTCATTCTGGAAGTGTCTTCTCACGAAAATGACTTTCTCAGACACCATAGCTCGGGACTTAGGGTTGCACATTGGGGTTCTGGGGACAGCAATACAGAACTGAACAGTGTGGAAAGGGATTGTCAACGGAGTTCCGACCTAACATTGGATGGGTATAAGATAATGATAGTGATAATGCTGATGGTGATGATGAAATGGTAATCATGGCCACATCCTTTGTACGAGAGACAAAGAAGTCTGGTTGGCAAAACAATCAAAACGTGAATGCGTGCCTTGTTTGCATGAGAATTTAGACGACAATGTCTAGTTTATAAAAAAGTTGCCTTAGAGTTAAAAGGAGTGATATAGATCCCATTGGCACAAGAACAAGACAGGATTTTGCATAGGGGAGGATAATAGCAACAGTAATAAAAGCCCTTTTTTACATTGAAATGTTCGCCATTCATTGGCTGAGCAGTTCGTGTTGCTGTCGGATGTAATTTTAAAAAGCCTTTTTCTTTTAAAGAACATTTTTGAGGAATATGAATTTCTCAAGTTCAGTAGCTGTTATGGTTCTTTCTAGTACTGATAGTGGCTCATTTTCTAATTGTTTCTTTGAATTTCTTTGAATTATTGTGTAATGTCAACATCTTGATTATAACTTTCTCTTCGGATAACATATACTATCTATTTTAGTTGTTGACGTTATCAAAAATCAGCATGTTATAAGGATTTTTCTATAAGTGATAAGGAGTTCAAAGAGGGATGCTCATCGCTACGACTGACAAGCATTATGCGGAAGAAGACATTTTTTAACGAAGTGTTTGTATACAGCTTCCATAGCCCCAAAAGAAGAACAGTGAGCCCCCGTCTATTCGCGTTACAGCATTCACGGTTTTACACATTCGCGGAGTTTTCGTTAGAATAATTAAAAAATAAGCTCTTAAGTAGGCGCCGGAAGGGGCCATCTGTGATGTAATCTAAACCTGGTTCATCAGGGACGTTCGGGTCCTTCAACATTTTACACCCCATCACCAAGTCGACCCAATCAGGGAAAATCAATCCCTTATTCCCCCTCGCAATCAAACGCTGACAGCTACTCTGGCCTTTTTAATGAATTAGACGACAAAAAGACCACGTTTTCTGCACACTCGATTGAATGTTTGTAACAACCAATCCGCTGCGCGGACTATCTTTTAAATGGTCACCGGTGGGGACTGGATTCTTTTATTTCTTTTTCGGTGGGTAGCAGTTTCAATGAATAACCTTGGAGGTAATCTAACGTTCTTAAATTTAACACTTTTTACTAAGTGTGGTTTAATGTCTTATTCTAAATATTTGCAGTTTGATTTTAGAACATATGTATTGTTATTCGTGGAAATCCAGAAAACTCGCGTCTTTTTCTGAAGAACATATGTACAAATTATTCACTGAGAACTCCCTCGATTAGCGTATTTTTTCGATAGAATATATTTAAAATATTCTTGTATTATTTTTCTGTTATTTAAGTGACTTAAAACATACAAGTCTATTTTTATGGTAAACACTGGCAGAATTGTATATTTTCACTGCAAAAACAAACGCAAAATCATGCGTAGTTCTTGAGTTTTGTTCTTTGTTAAGGGTTGCGGCTAGGGTCTAAAAATTGGCTTATGCTAAGCCCGGGGGCATTACCACAGTTCTGTTTTTAGAAAATGATTTATGCTTTATATTCTATATTTTGTTACACATATTTTATACAGTATTTTCAATGTTTGTATCGATCTATGTGTAATAAAAACGGTTATTGTACGTATGAAAGAAAATGTACGCTAAGTGTATGGTCACCAATATTATTTTTCAGAAACGTTTTAAAAATGTCTGAAATGATTCTAAAGTGTTTAGGATGAAAGCTAACAATCAAAATAGGTACTTATAAGCATTTTTAGGATGGCTACAATTATTCGCTAATTCTAATTATTTGCAGCCGGAGTTTTCGTTAGAATAATTAAAAAATAAGCTCTTAAGTAGGCGCCGGAAGGGTCATCTGTGATGTAATCTAAACTTGGTTCATCAGGGATGTTCGGGTCCTTCAACATCTTACACCCCATCACCAAGTCGACCCAATCAGGGAAGACAAATCCCTCATTCCCCCTCGCAATCAAACGCTGACAGCTACTCTGGCCTTTTTAATGAATTAGACGACAAAAAGACCACGTTTTCCGCACACTCGATTGGATGTTTGTAACGCTATAGATTTTATTAATTCACTAATACATACTAATATATATATTCTTCAGTAATATATATATATATATATATATATATATATATATATATATATATATTAGGATTAATACAAATAAAATTTGCTTATAACTATTAGAATATATTATTCAGTGATATATTGGCGAATACGGAGGACATGTTTTTATATGCACGAAATTCCACGAACTGCTGGCCGTACACACTTTCTTGTTTTCCACTATAACCTTTCGACATATATAGAGAGCAGCTGTTAATATCTATACCGATTGAAAGACAAAGTTTCTTCCTCGATGATAAAAGAATTTCGAGAGAACTTCACATTGTTCAGTCATTTATTTTTTCTGATTAAACATGTGACATTATCGTCGTGTCGATCTACGCAAGCCGACTGCTTATACAGTGTGCATTCGTTTATTTTTCTATGTTAAAGGGAACGCACGATGTGGTGGAAATATATCAGCACCTTAAACAATATCTTATGGAATCGTTTCGCAAAGACACAGAGCAGGGAAAAAACAAAACAAAAAAGAACTTCTCTCTTTCAGAGTGGCCCGACGCCGAAGGAGGAACAGATATTATCATTGTAATCAGGTGATAAATATAAAAAGAACTAAATGTAACCCTGAAAACTGCAATGTCAACTAAATGTATCAGTAACTATGGCGACGAGAATAATCTTATCAATGACGGAGAAAAACTATCAATGGAGATTATTGCTGGAAAATTACAGAAATAATTGTAAATTACAAAAAGTAAAAAAAAAAAAAGACTCATTCGTGAAATGAGAAGAAGGATATTGTGATTTTTCTTGGTTTTCACAAAAGAGATTTAACACGCATTATTTTCAGACTTTATAGCGATAGATAAATGCATATACAGACAATATATGTCTATACATACAATATGTGTATATACATACATTATATGCATATACATACAATACACGTATATACATACAATTTATGTATATACATGCAAATGTAAGCGAAAATACGCATACACATATTTATGTACTATATCAGGGACAGGATTGTGTGTGTGGTTCACATACGGATGACGTAAACCAAACGCCATGCGTATATATATATATATATATATATATATATATATATATATATATATATTATTTAGGATTAATACAAATATAAAATTTGCTTATTTGACTTATAACTATTTGTATATATTATTCAGTGATATATATATATATATATATATATATATTCAGTATTATATATATATATAATATTATGTATGTATTTAACCATGTACATATATACGTTTATATATATTATACAGTGTATATATATATATATATATATATATATATATATATATGTATATATATATGTATATATATATATATATATATATATTAAGATTAATACAAATATAAAATTTGCTTATTTGACTTATAACTATTTGTATATATTATTCAGTGATATATATATATATATATATATATATATATATATTCAGTACTATATGTATATAATATTATGTATGTATGTATTTAACTATGTACATATATACGTTTATATATATTATACAGTATTGTATATATGTATATCTATATCTATATCTATATATATATATATATATATATATATATATATAAACTGCGTCTAGAGATTATATGCAAGTTATGAATTGATATAAAGAGTTGCGTCTTTAATGTTAAAAGTCCTATTATGATATT
>CAHIKZ030000209.1:1142500-1165000 GCA_903632075.3 Acanthosepion pharaonis | reverse complement strand
TGTTCCTGATCTTTTGTTTAACGTAGTATAGAACGTCAACAGATTCATTACGTCATATTTCATCGCTCGGAACTTTATTCGCTGATTATATATATATATATATATATATATATATATATATATATATATATTATGTTGGCCAGGATTTTTAGTCGTTCAAATTTATCGATAGATATAGTATGCTTACATTTCCGATTAGAGCACACTTCAAACTATCTCTTGTGAAAAAAAATAAAACAATTTAATTCCTGTC
Organism: Acanthosepion pharaonis; assembly: GCA_903632075.3. Classification (NCBI taxonomy): domain Eukaryota; kingdom Metazoa; phylum Mollusca; class Cephalopoda; order Sepiida; family Sepiidae; genus Acanthosepion; species Acanthosepion pharaonis. The sequence goes on along the minus strand of CAHIKZ030000209.1, from coordinate 1,164,747 downwards.
AATTTTGCATCCGTATGAATATGGAAGACAATTTTAGACACGTGATGCTTTTTTTTTACCGTAAAGGCCAAAATACCTCATAAGCAATAAAAAAGATGTGCTGTGTATGGTGAACGTGCTTTATCTGACAGAACTCTACGGAAGTTTAGGGTGATCCTAGCCTTATTGATGACGAACGCTCAGACAGGCCCCCATTACATATGATAACCAAATCAAGACATTGACTGTGAATAACCCGAGTTACACAACGCAGGATTTGGCAGAAACATTCACTTTATCAAAATCCACATTCCATCAGCACTTAATGAAACTTGGATACTCAAATCACTGCAATGTTTGGGTACCACATAATCTGAGTGAAAAGAATGTTTTGCATCATATTTCCTCAGTGATTTGCTATTTAAACGCAATGAAAATATACGCTTTTTGAAGCAAAGTTTGACGGGTGATGAGAAATGGATCGTTTACAACAATGTTCAGCGAAATAGATCCTGAGGTGAGCGATATCCGCCAACTTTAGCCACCTCAAGATCAATTCTTCATCCTCAGGATGTTATGTTGTGTATCTGGTGGGCGTGGAAAGGATTCCTGTAATTTGAGGTTCTGCCAAGTAACCAGTCAATTGATGCTGAAAATTACTGCTCGCAACCGGACGATTGCAAGGCAGCAATTCGAGAAAAAACGTCCAGAGTTGGCGAACAGAAAAGTTGTTCTTTTCCATTATAATAACGCCAGACCTGACGTTTCTTTGGCGGCCCGGCAAAAATTGTTGAAGTTTGGCTGTAATGCGTTATCCCACACATCATATTCACCAGACATGGTCCTTCGGATTTTTATTTATTCACGTATTTGAAAAAGGATCTCAATGGTAAAATTTTAAATTCTTTGGATGTCATAAAAAACACATTAATGAGTTCTTTGCCGAGAAACCATCGAAATTCTGGGAAGATGGAATCATTAAGTTGAAAGAAAACTGGAGAAAGGTTGTGCAACAAAATGATTTATGTTTAGTTGAATAAATATTTAATGGCCTAATTTTTTGTGTTTTAATTTCCCTTACAAATCAGATATCCCAATACATCGCACATATAGTGATGGCGTTCATGAAACAGTGATCGATGTATTATAATAGAGCTATGATATATATTAATAAATATACATAATATCCGTCAAAATTAATATTCACAGCTCGAAAATACTTTTTTACATATATATATACAAATCCCGTTCATTTTAAATTCCAAATATATTTTTAAATTAAAAAAAAAACTGTAATAGCAATATAATATATAACTGCCTCATCATTGTGATAACCAGTCGTTTTATTAAAATTTAAATTATGTAACGGTCAATCTATACTCAGCACATGAAGAAGCCGGGTTATCGGTGAAGGATAATATATATATATATATATATATATATATATATATATATATATATATATATTCCTATATATAGAGTTCCTTCTTGCATATAAAACATATATATATATGCGTAATTTTTTTTTCCGCCTATTCTTATTGTACATTTCTCTGTTTTAATATTGAATCTCCCGTGGAAGCCTGACGAGCGGGAGCGAAACCGGTTGCTTCCCCCCCCCTGTTGTTGAGTTTTTTTTTTTTTATTTAATATTGTTTTAATATGTCTTGTAATATTAAATTTTATACTTTTTATTTCGATCATTAAATTTTGTACCTACTTAAATATTTTTTATATATATATATATATATATATATATATATATATATATATATATATATATATATATATATATATATATATATATATATATATATATATATATATATATATATATATTATTATTATTATTATTTATTATTAAAAAAAAGAAGACAACTTTAAGGGTACATGATTAGATTATAATGTATTTCCTTAGGATCGAGATATCGATCCTAATTCATCATATCAACTTATAATAAAAAAAAACACATATTTATCATTGTAATCAGGTGTTACATATATTAATATTAAATGTATACCATTAAACTGGTGACAAATTTATTATTTTTAATTTCTGGGCACATTTGTTTGAGGAGGTAGGTTTAAATTGGTGGAAGGGAGAGATGAAAAAACATGCATTTAAAAAGGATAAGGTGGTGGAGAGAGGAGAAGTAAACAAAGATAGGTAAACAAAATTTAGAAGAGAAAAAGATAGAATAGTCAGATATTTATATCCATCTGTATAAAGATACATATCGGAATATATATATATATATATATATATATATATATATATATATATATATATATATATATATATATACGCACACACACAGTGGGTAGCAAAAGTATTTAACACATTGATTTTTTCTTACATATCTCAAAAATAACAGATCAATTTCAACGAAACTTATAGGAAATATTTAAACGAACATTGTCGATCAAAACATAGAAGGAATATTTAAATCCACGGTTTGAGAAACATTTATTAACAACCGCAGTAACTGCTTTGATTTCTAGTCTAACCTAACCACCTTGTGATTTGATCTTAGGTAGACGAAATCAATCAGTCGCCGGGCCGTAATGCGAGCCGAATTCAAGCAAAGGTGACATCGCACAATATCTTTATATCTGGTTGCTGAATACAGGACTGCTTCTTTCTGCCAAACCGCTTCTATGGATACGTGGCACTTTACGTTTGTTAGGCGAGGCTTAATATCTTAAGTTGTTTTTCAATAACTGGCTTTTGGTATCTTCAGGCGATATTCGTAAAACTTGTTTTGGTGGTGTGAGACTAAGTCGTTCTTCAAAAATAAATTGTTTTTGGTTAGAAGTCGAAGTCGGAATGCGTGGATCTTCAGTCAGCTTCCAACGAGGCTGGTCTCCGAGCTCACAGCTCTTCTCTGTCAGCGTCTGCGTCTTCTTCTCTCCAACAGCGTCTACTCGCTGCGACTCTGTTTATATGGACGCCGACCAAAACTGGGTGTGGGCCTGTCGTGGTTTGAGTTCCTCGATAATTCCAAATCAACAATAAGGATTTTCTATTTTTTTCTGACAGGAAAATTTATCACTTTCCATTTTTGGAAGTCCATTACTTTCTGCTTTAGAGGGGTTCTTAAGGTAATCGTCCTCCCAAATTCTTCCTTTCTCATATTGGTATCTCACACCAATCCCCTCAGGGGGCGTCAACAGATTTCCCTTCTTTCTCATAGTGATATCTCACAACAATCCCCTCAGAGGCGTCAACATGACTCCCCTCCTTCTCATATGTTTACATTCTCCCACCGCTGACGCCACCACTCAGCCAATGACGCTCGGCAGCGCGGGTGTGGCCAGCCTGGCCACAGTTTACAATTATCGCTCAAAGAAAAAAAATATCTTCCTCTTTTCTTTTCTTTCTTTTCCTCGACCAGACCCCTACGGATCGTCGTGTGGTCCTTAATCTCTATCTTAACCGAATGTCATCTGGAATTTATCAACGAGATTTTCGTCAAATGATTGTCATCAGAACTTCCTTATATCCTTAACGCCTTCGTACTTCTGTCGACACAAGTCTGTTCAGGTAACAAACTTTTATCATGTCCAGGTCTGGACATAAAACTGGTGTCTTTTCCCAAAACCAAATGATATCTCCGAAAGATAGGTAATGGTTTATTCTTTCCATTTTTCTCTGGGGTGGCCTCAGCTGATCTTTTTCTCGGTCGGTACTTGACCTAAATTTGATTATCTTTTAGCATTCTGTTTTGTAGGCCACGTGACCAATTTGAAATTTTCATTATTTCCATGGGCAGATTGAGATCTTTTATTCGCCGCGTCATAGCATAAATTAATTCCGACAGATCCGAGATCTTACGAATTTCCTATCTTTCGCGAAAAAATACCTTTTTTTTCGCAAATGAAAATAAAATCTTTACCACTTTTCTTTGTTAAAAAAAATAACATCGCTCAGAATGTCTTTCGTGATCGCTTCTTCTCGCCTTAAGTATTTCTCGCTTTTAATTTTCACGCAACCGCTAAATAGTGTCACATTTCTATTAAATATGTTTCGTTAAATATAGGAAACAAAGAAAATACAATTAGTTTTTTATTTAGTTTTTCTAGCGTTCTTACTTTTTCCCGTTTTGTGGGTGAAAGGAAGTACAAAACTTTTCATTGTCCCATGCGCTTTCGGCTTCTTCCCTGTTTAATATGGAGAAACTTATCACTTCACTGCGTGCTGTTATTTTACTCATAACCAGTTAGATAGCTTATTAATATAGTGATTATTATTGTTATTATTGTTATTATTATGATTGGCTTTTATTTTTCTCAGACTCTTATGAAAGTTTCAATACGTATATTTGAATAAATGGAATTCTCTCAGTAGTTGTTGGCATCTTAATATTTTTTTAAATGCTTAAAACCGAATTAATAATAAAAATCGATGACGTCTGGTGTTGCGTAAAAATACACGAAATGCAATGTTTTATTTAAGAAGATTAAAAATGTAACCCTATTCAGAAAACGCAGTTTGCTTTCGGCAAATTCGACATTTAATCTGCTATCAAATCTCTCTAATATTTTATATTAAAAAAGAAATAACAAAACTATGCGAATTTGTTGTAAATATTTACTATTATTTTATTTCCATGCTGCTTTCCTAAGAAATTTTAGAACGTTTCATTTATTGTAAACATAATCTGATGTTAAAACAAACAGAAAAACTATTCATCATAATTTTTTTTAACCAATTCACCCCCAACCAAGGGAATATTGCCACTAAGACACAAGTGTTTATTGGGAATGAAAGAGAATTAAGAAAGTTTAGAAGGAACCGGAAACTCAATTCTAAAATGGGAAAATAAAATTGACAGATTCATGAGCTTCGTAATAAAGTGGAATATTTGATATCATTCCCACTTCTGTATTCATCGTATCTTCATTGTTCTTAATTTTTTTCTTATTTTATTTTTCCTTCTATTTTTTGTCTCTATTTTATCAACTGCAACATTTCCACCTGTAATTTTATTTACTATTTCTTATTTATATTTATTATTGCCTCAATATGAGTAAACCGTTTCGCCTATCGTCCGGTCGACACTCCTTTCCAGTCTGTTGAATAGGAGAAGAGGTTTATCTCTTGTTTCCTGTTTAGAATCGGGTTTCCCTTTCCTTTTAAAGTGTACTTCAAATATATGAACCCTGAAATGTTTAGGAGGAAATGGATAGCGGCTCGGATTGAGGAATCGGAGAGCCGAGTTCGAACTACAATCGGAACCATTACATTAACTTACGCGCATACGTTGAAAAAAGGTATGAGTTCTCTTCTTCTCCCCCAGCAATAGATAAATAACAGGACAGATTGGGTGGCAGGAACAACTTTGAATTCAAAACCGGTCTCGGCTCCCTCAGGCTAGGGGGCCACCCTTCTCGTTTGTTAACCTACTTAGGCCACCCTTCTCCTCATCCTTCTCCTATTCAAAATTTTATTTATTAATTATTCATTTTTCTCCTTAATAAGAGTAGATAGATTTACCTATAACACATATAATCCTGTTATAAAACAAACAAAAACAGGGAGTTTTTGTTTGTTTTATAACAGGAGTAGAGGTTTATCTCTTTTTCACCTGCTGTGTGTCCATAAAATTTAGATCGAAAAAAGTATTGCACTCGTCAGTCGAAAAATATGGTTATCCTCCATGTTAACATTTGGTTTCATACAGCAAATTTCAGACAGGAAAAAATGTGACACTTTTGGTTTACTCTGCACCACACGCTATATTCCGATAATCATTTGCCAACCGATTATTGCTTTTTTTCGACGGGAAAATATTCTCTAATGAAAAAGATTCAGGATTTTGTCGTAAATCTTTCGCATCGAAACCTATTGAATTTTACTCACAATATATTGAAGGTCAGTCTGATGAGAGGCAATAAATACTATCAAATAATGGCGAATATATAACTGGGTAAAATATAATTCCAATTTACTTTTTTAAGAATTAAGGTAATAAAGAAAAGTGACACCTGGTTCGATTAAATACAAACTTAGTCAAAACACTTCGAGAAATAAAGTAACAGTAATAAATAAAAACTAGCCGAGCTATCCCTTTGAGTTGGCCAACTGAATGAAAACGATTTATTCCCGTAGTTGAAATAAAAGTTACAATTCGAAATTTTCCAAAGGTTACTAGGATTGGCAAGCACCTGAAGAATGTCAGAATCAAAACGGCCGAAAAGTTATGATAATAAAAAGAAAGACCTGTGTGTAAATAATAAAATGTCTAATTTTATATATTTAAAAGAATCCTCAGAAAAACATTAAAATAAATTTGCATATTGTAAATTTGTCTTTGTTCAAAATAGCCAAGAATTAGGAAGGCCTTAGATAGAGCATCAAAGGAACAGAAGATTAGGTAGGGAAAGCAATGAAGAGGTTTATTAAATACTCATACATACAAAAGGAAAAAAAAAACCCTGAGGGAATCGACTACTCCTCAATTTCTACTCTAATATGGCTACTTACCATATTTATAATTAGGAGCAGTCCATTGTTCGAGTTGTAGGGAAGAGTAGGAAGTAGGCTACTCTTACAACACTCCTATAGTGTGAATTGAACGAGGATTATCTCATTTAAACTTTAAACTTTGCTTGCCTCGTCCTTTCTCGTGCAACTAACCGCTTAGCCAACGATATATATGTCTTCTATATAAATAAGGCGCGGTTTGCGTGTGTACGTAAGCAATCAGAAGCACTCTAATTGCAGTTGTCTATGGAGACATTTATTTTGAAACTAGCCTTTAAGTCGAATTTCGTGTTAACTTTAGACTAAATCCCGTAGAGGAATTTTGGGCTTTTTTGCCTTTTACCTGTTTTTCGATCTAGGCGAATAACCTGTAGTTACACACGATTATAACTGAAATAACTCATTTAAAGTTTAATATAAATATCGAAGAGAGTGAAAGGTTTAAAATCCAAATCTTTTCTTAACTTTAATTTCGCGTTTCCTCGCAATTGCAATTGATATTGTCTAATTAAAATCTTTTTTTTTCTTTTTCATAACATGACGTATTCGAAATATTACATTATTCATGTTTCCTAGTGTGTTTTAAGAGTAACTTTATGTGAAGGGACCATAAAGAATGGTGATTTCAAAAGAAAATAAAAATTGCATGCAAAATAAATGTAAACAAACTATGGAGATCGATTGCGTATACGAAGAAAGATTAAGCCGAATTAAGGTCTCCAATATAAGATAAAATAATTTTATTATTTCTAAATTCCTATAAATTTTACGTACATAGGACGCTGAAGGTAAAGGGCTAAATGCCCAAAAGCCCTCCACGGGAGTTAGTCTAAAGTCTGCCCGAAGGTGGGCTTATAGGCTAGTTTCCAAATAAATGTCTCCATGGTCGACTGCAATTAGATTGCTTCTGATTGCTTAAAAAGATCACTTTTTCCAATTTAATTGCAAATAGTCGTTTTGACGTTAAGTTTATCTGTGGCGACGTCACTGGACATCGGTGTTCAGTGCTATTTTTCGCATCTGGAGTAGCATTAAATGAATTGAAATCGGCATGGTTCAGCCGTTTGTCTAGCCAAAAGACATACATATTGACGCAATTTCCTGTTTGACAGTGATATATATTAAAAGACAGAGTAAATTTGTACGATGACCCACAAGATTTACGGTAAATCCTGCAGGGACCTTCATAATATTTCTTGCGACAATATTATTTACTTAGTTGTCACAATATGATGTAAAATGCCAGAACAAATATAATTTGCTGTAAGTTTGAAAACAGGATTTAATAAGTACTTTAAGATAAGTACTACGTATTGGCGATTCGAAAATCAAGCCAATATTAAAAAATAAATATAAGTGTTATATCTCGTGCAAGATATAATAAAGAAAGTAAACCCGAGTGTTGGTTTTTCAATAATCATTTTATAATCGGATGTAGGTATGTCAAAATACAGAGACAGAGTCGGGAGTATGCTAACCTCAATAGGTGTTAACAAACGAAGACCTTTTCACTGTCCACTGTGGTCGTACTTAATCGGCAACCAGTCCGTCCATTAACGTGAATGGGGAAGTTGGGTTATCTCATCACAACAATAAGGTAGATTCCTTTACAGAGGATAAAAAATGTGACATCGATAAGTATACGCATTGGAACAGCAAAACATGATATTCTAAAACCCAATATTAATAATAATTGCCTTCATTTAATAATCAATTCAAATGTAACCCAGAAAACAAAAATAATTACTTTCGGAGTACTAAAGAATGAACACTGTATTTTAAGATTTAGGTTTTTCTTACCGATATTCTTCGTGTCCAAACTGGCAGAGCAGATGCTCTGGTGAGGAAGATACAAGCATTGTAAATTCCCATTTGGTTAGAGTTTTATTCTTTAATTCAGATTCGAGTTGGATAGTATAGCGCCGGGTTAATAGTTTGATCTAAAATAACCACAAATGAAAGAAATAACAGGATATATGGCGAAGTAAAACCTAGATACCCTGCAAAAATGTTGACCGATATTCACTATAGAGATGAGCTAGCGATCACTATATATACCCTTACAAATGCCACAGTTCTACATTATCTAGAAAGTATGCCAAAGATATTGGACTCCATGTCAATGCCTCTAAAAGTGTATACATAGGCTTCAAACATCAAGGCTCAATACAAACTGTCTCAACTGAATCAATAAATCCTGTCTTTTACATAACTAGGAAGCGAGATAAATTCTATTGAAAAGCATGTGAAAATTTGCATAGCTGGAGCCTGGGCTCTCTTGAATAAAATGGATGTAATCTGGAATCCGATACTAGAAAACCTAAAATGGACATTCATTCGACCCACTGTAGAAGCGGTATTATTGTATGATGCCACTGTTTGGACATTAACTTAAATCTTAGTGCTAAATCCTGGCTCTATGGACCCATCTCTGATATTTCTACAATGTTACGCGAACGCAGCATGCTTTCTACAGGACACTGTTCGCGAGTAAAACAAGAAATCGTAAGTGATCTTGTGGACTCGTCCAATATCCTTACCTTTCCAACCCTAACAAAAAACACAGTCCACATCGTACGCCTACGTACCTAAAAAACTTCAACCAATCAGAAAGGCAAGAAACGAATAAAACAACCCCATTGGTCAATCACTTGAAGTTCAAGTGCAAAACAGAAATTGCGCCAAAATCAAGTGAGCCACTTTTGGAATTACAGAACGTAGACAGCCCTAGACAGTCAGTCTCACGAATTTGCAGAGTACTTTCTAATATATTCCACGCCACTACGAACCACAATTTTGCCGCGCACGAAGACACATCGCTGACTCATATTCCAATAATCAATCAACTCTGTGAACATATTTCTCAACTTTGCTTATGTACAGTGAATTAAATTCACTACTTAAATAAGTAAACATCAACGAACGTACAATATTACAAAAACATGAACAACGTTTAAAGGTAGATCACTCTAAAAAAAAAACTCTTTTCAAAAGCCACTTATAATTCACAATTAACATTATCGACACTAACAAAAAAGACTGCGAATCAACGAACAATATCAAAAAAGAGACATTCAGAACTCTAACAATTACATACACATTTCGTCCACACGAAACACACTGATTATCCAACCTGTATATTGTTAAATTGTATATAAATTGTTGCATTGATTTCTAAATTGCATATGTCTCGTTTTTTTAATTGCATTTTGAATTTCGTATTTATTTGTTTGGGATGCAGCATGACACGCAATCAGCTTAAAATTCTTTCTGATTCTTTCTTAAATAACTAACAACTCTGCACGTCCCCAACAATCTACTTCTCTGGATACCTGGACACCTAGCCATGGAGTAAAGCAAGCTGTTCGCCCAGTAACCACATACAATGACCAACTATGTTTTGACAAGGCCTGCCTCCCTAGAGGACACCCGACCTTGATATACGACCTTGAGGGTTGACGTAATGGAGTCATGAATGCCCGAGTTAGCTCAACGGAATAAATAATAATTTGAGTAATAGTCCAAGCTATGTTTTCTTAAAGACCTAGTTCTTATATAAGGCATGTTCCTTTAGGACGTAAATGCTAATGCTTCTCCAAATGTTCTTGTCCTTTGTGGCGCTTAGTAAATCCTGACGTTATGCTATCTCTCATGACCTCTGTTCTGAAAACATAAGCTCATCATGTCGGCGCTGCTGTCTTCTGTCCATCTTGCATTCAGTGTGTCCAGTGAGTATCAAACATTCCAAGCCTTCTTTCCTCATTATGTGACCTAGAAATTTCAACTGTCTCTTTCTGATGTTAAGTATAAGTGTTCTTTTAGTTTCTATTTTCCCTTTGTGATTTCTCACATATTCAGTCCATGGTATTCTCAGCATCTGCAACATACGAGGACAGATATTACATGCAATACTCTTTTCTTTGCTGTCCTAGGTAAGACGATAAACTACATCCGGCAGCAAGGCCTCTGAATAGAATGTTTTGAGGAGCGTGGAACCATCACTTTATTGCTGGTGTTCCAAGGTCCACACTGACCCGGGGGTGGTGGTAGCACATGTTAGGGTCCCAGCAATGGGCAAATTATTAACCCCTAGGTTTTAATACCAGAAATATTTTTGTCAAAAATTATTACCAGCAATACAGTATTACGAGCAATACATTTTTGAAAACAATATTACCAGCAATACATTTTTGAAAACAATATTACCAGCAATACATTTTTGAAAAAAAAAAAAAAAAATTATTACATATTTTGAACATATATTACCAGCAATAGATTTTTGAAGAAAAAACATATTACCAACAATAGATTTTTGGAAAAAAATATTATCAACAATAAATAACCCATTGAGGTTAATATACTGTAAAACAAAACAAACCTAACAAATCTTTTCTTTGTTTCTAACTAAATTACTTCTGTTTCTTAAAATTTTGCGTAGCTTTCTAAAAAATATTTGTCGCTATTCCAGTGCGCCTTCTGATTTCAGTTCAATAAATTCCGCCATCTTTTAAAATACTTCCTAGTTATTTAAATTGCTGTGACGAAAAGAAAAAACATGATGTGTAAAGAAATGACTAGATATGCCATGTAAAAGAAGTTATTGGAATCTTACAATATTCAATTTATATATTATATATATATATATATATATATATATATATATATATATATATATATATATATATATATACCGTAACAGCAAAATTGTCCAGAACGTGTAATAGCATAATTGTCCATCCCATAAATTGTTTAATATAAAAAAAACACACACACTAAACTAAATGAGTTTCTTTTTTCTAAGTTTTCATATAAGAAGTTTAGCCATCTTGACAGCATTTGTAGTAAGAATCAATGAAAGAAACTTTTAGTAATTCAAGTAGAAAAAGTACAGGTTAAAACCGTTGCGTGTCAGCCCCACTCTCTTCCCAAATGAGCAATGGTGAGAGGGAAATATCATTCAGGTCTTCAGTAATGGTATCAACATTCATACTCTAGCTTCCATCGTCAAATTCTATTCAAAACGCATCAAGAAAACGGTAAATAAGTTTAAAAAACAGTAGAGAGGAAAACGAGATCAGGAGAGCAAAACAGGAAGAGAGGTCATCATTTCAACTTAGAGTTAAAGAGAACAGTCAGAAAAGATCCAACATAAGACGTTTGGCAACTGAGCGAAAAGTTTCAGCTATGACAGTCCAAAGTCAAATGGAAAAAAAATGCTTAAAAATGAAATCGTGCGTGAAACGTGCGAGACAACTTGTTACTCCAGGACAGAAAGTTAGAAGTTTAGATAGGGGCGAAAATCATAAGTTGTACAATAATCCTCGAATGATATATACAGTAGCGTCCAAAACGAAGGGACAAAATTTTAAAACCTAATATTTGTTAGAAATAACAACTGTGAAAATCTGAAATTTTGACAACTGGTAGTCGTTATCATCCATAATAACATACTAAAATTTGAATCATTTGCAAAGGATAGAAAAAGAATTATAACAATTATTTATTTATTTTCAAATTTGGAACGTCCAAAAGTAAGGGACAAAATTGAGAAAAACAATGTAAACGGCAAAAAAACAATAAAAATACATGTACAATGAATATTTAGTAAATGAGCCATTGCTCTCAATGACAGCTGCACATCTTCGACTACAAGAACGAATCAGTTCTTGTCAATCCTCGATACTAATTTTAGACCATTCTTCTTGAAGCTTCACCCACAAATCCTCCGTGTTAGTGGGATTTCTTTCCATAACTTTCACTCCTAAGGTCTTCCAAAGATTTTCTATTGATTTAAGTCAGGACTTTGCGGTGGCCAATCCATAATTTCCAAATCTTGCTCGCTAAGGTAACTCATTACCACCTTTGCCTTGTGACATGGGGCATTATCTTGCATAAAGGTAGCCCTATCGAAACCTGAATTCTGTATGATTGGCACAACATGATCTTGAACAATGTTTTTATAGATCTGCGCGTTTACACGACTTTGTAACCGGACAAGAGGCGTTGTACCTTGGCTAGAAAACATTCCAAATACCATGACGCTTCCGCCCCCAAACTTGACAGTTTTCTTAGTACACTTTGCACTTAATCTTTCACCAATACGTCTCTTTACATTGTTTTTTCCATCATTTCCAAATAAATTAAACTTGCTTTCATCACTGAAAAATACTTTTTTCATATGTCCAAATTACATACCTGTTTGCAAACTCTAATCTCTTCTTCTTATTCTTTGAACTAACAAGTGGTTTCTTCCCTGGGGTTCGATTAAACAGCCCTATTTCTTGCAGTCGTCTAGAAACAGTCTGTCTTGACACATTAACACATGAGGTACTATTCATAACCCTTTTAATTTCTGTGCAAGACTTAAAACGGTCCTTTAATGACATACGCTGCATTATTCGATCTTCTCTTGCCGAAGTTTTGCGGGGTCTGCCGGTTTTAAAAGCACTAACTATTTTGCCAGTATCATTGTAGGATTTAACAACCCTGCCTACAACACTCTTGGAACGTTTCACTTTCTCTGAAATCTCTCTAATGGTGTGCTTTTCCTTGTGTAGCTTCACAATAGCTTGTCTCACAGAGTAATCAAGTTTTTGGCGTTTCGCCATGGTGCCGGCTGATGCAACGTTTACAAATGACTAAGTAAGACTCATTCTTTAGAGGAAATCAAAAAATTTGAATATAGCATACTGTTTACATTGTTTTTCTCAATTTTGTCCCTTACTTTTGGACGATCCTATTTTGAAAATAAATAAATAATTGTTATAATTCTTTTTCTATCCTTTGCAAATGATTCAAATTTTAGTATGTTATTATGGATGATGACGACTACCAGTTGTCAAAATTTCAGATTTTCACAGTTGTTATTTCTAACAAATATTAGGTTTTAAAATTTTGTCCCCTAGTTTTGGACGCTACTGTATATATATATATATATATATATATATATATATATATATATATATATATATATATATAAAACTCAATTTCTATTTTCCATGAATTTTCGATACTTATCTATTATTAATTAATAATGAACATATCATTTTCTTTTATAATCGATTTAATCACGATTCTTCTGTTAAGCTTGGAGAGTAAATATATAATCTTATTGCTCAAAGTACAGTCCAATAGCGTTATAAAAATCTCCCAGTAAAATATTTTTAACATTTTCAAAGATATAGCATTTAAAAGCTTAATCTAGCAAATGTCCAATTTTGTTTTTTTAACAATTTGGACAAATTTGTTGCTACAAACGATATATATATATATATATATATATATATATATATATATATATATATATATATATATATATATATATATATAAAGAGGAAAGGAAAGCTCCTCTTAGTCGATTCCTTTAGATATCCGATGTAAATTTTATTTTTCAACAAGTATTTATACACAGTAGTAACAATATCGCTATCTTTTCATAATTTTTAAATTTCAGAACGCACATTAATCGTGCATAACTTTATTTCTGTTGTCTAAAACCTCTTCTATTTCTGTCTGGAGATTTCCCAGCGTTCACTGCAATATAAGAAGATCGATATTACATAACTGTTAACTTCTGAGTTGGAAACCAGTATTTTTCCCTGGGAAGTTATGCCCCCACTCCTTACCACGACACTTAACTTTTCTTTTACGAAGTAAAGATTATCGGTAACAAAATGACACTTTGTTTTTATGCTGTTAAATACATTAATGACAAAATAGATAATCTAATACAAAATAACAAATGCAATACGAGGCACTGCAAATACACACACATACACCCCACCCATATATATATATATATACACACACACACACACACACACACACACACACACACACACACACACACACACACACACACATATATATATATATATATATATATATATATATATATATATATATATATATATATATATATTCAAGATTTAATAAAACGCCACGTCAAAGCTAGACGAGGCTGAATCCTCAAGGATTTTTTCCAGAAAAACGTAATTTCCAGTAGCCGTGGTAAAAAGGCATAGATTAAATTGTGCATAAAAATATTAAACCGATTTTTTAATTAAAATATTTGTTCATTTGTTTTCATTTATTATAAAATAAATCCAATATATCAAGTTGTACAATCATACATAATTAATATTAATATTATATTTCCTTTACGACAAATTTTAAACGAAATATAAATTGTTATTTTAAACAAGATTGCAAATACAATCAACACAGCAGAAAATAAAACTATAGGCAGGTGTTGATAACAGTTTTTCACAAATGGTATTTGATATGTCGGCCATATTTGTTCGTTGGGGATCAGTATCCATGAATGTCTTTGACTCAGTTTTGCTCAAAAGATTAGTTTATATTTTGATTTTCTTGGTTTATTTTTTCACTTCTATCTTAATGAAAGTCGTTTTTTTTATTTTTATAGCTTATTAACATATATAAATATAATAAAGTCATATAAAACAGAAAATTATGATAGATTAATTTTAACACCTTAAATTGTATTACTGTGTAAGCTTAGTCATCACCTTTCAACGAACATTTGAAAATTAGTTTTAAAACCGAAATTAGACGAAACATGCAATGGCTAAATATCCGGTTCATTTCTTTTCTTTCATACTGTTGAATAATTAAATATTTTAAAGAAATCTATGCACGGCATTTTGATTTTAATGGCTAATATTATAAAACATTTAAATAAAGGATATGGAGATGGCTGCGATAAGGAGACATTATACTCAAGGATGTAATTTATTTCCTGCTTTTAAATTCAGAAACAAGGTGTATTATACATAAGAAAATACAATAATAATTATGTAAATATTTCTCTTCTATAGAGAAGGTAAACGAGAGACTTTTTTATATTTTTAAGCAGACATCTCCGGACATTGATTTAGGTGAAGTGAACAGGATTTTCGGATTTCATATAAAACTTAAATATTTTCATGACTTCATTTAAAGCAGTCGATCGAGATGAATTCTAGAGTCGCCTTATATTTTACTCACTTCATAGTGAAGGATGTGTTAAGAAATATTCTGACAAAATTTTCAACATCTTTCTTTATCTTATACCGGAGTAAAATTCACACTAGTGTGGCGTCTGAGTTTTACACGGTGTAGTAAACATCAATATGTTTTATTCTAGTGAAGTCACCCGTAAAAACAAGTTCCATGTTACAGAAACGCATATATAAACCTCTCGTTGAATTAGAGCTATTTAAAAATAATGAATGGATCCTATTCTCTAACATATTAACGACGACGAAGACTTAATTTGGTTCGTTTGTTTCGTTTCACGGCATATCAACCTCCATGGGTTATTTAATGCCGACAAAAATCTATTTCTGGGAATATTTTTTCTTGAAGAAATCTATAGCTGGTAATATTTTTTTCAAAAAATGTATAGCTGTTCGTATTGCTGGTATTTTTTTTAGTATTGCAGATAATAATTTTTTCTTCAAAAATTATTGCTGGTAATATTTTTTTTATTATTATTACAAAGTATTTCAGATATCAACACTTATTTCTACACAAGTTTCGGTGTTAACATTTGTCCATAGCTAGGACGCAAACACATTCTACCACCCCGGGTCAGGGTGAACCTGGGAACACCAGCAATTAAGAGGTGGTTCTTCGCTCCTCAAAACCTCCTGATCAGAGTCCTTGCTGTTAGACGTAGTGTATCGTCTTACCCAGGAGGCGGATGTAGTTTATCGTTATACCCAGGACGAAGACTTAGAGAAAATGGAAACAAAAAGGACATTCATATTTAATATCAGGAAAAGCCAGATGAAATTTCTAGAGCATATAATATGTAAAGGGAGTTTGGAAAATTTGATACTCACAGGACAGTCTGAGAGGTAAAACTATCAGAGGAAAGGTACGTACCTAGTGAGCTTGGCTAAATGTAAGACGGAACAGAGTTTAGGAACAGATGGCAAAAAGACTGAAGCTATTAAGAGCTACCATGTACAGAAAATTGTAGAAAGACATGATCGTCAACGTCCTGAAGGTACACAGTACATTCAGGAATGCTGACAATAATTCGATACTCACGTCACAGACTTGGAGATATCTTTTATTCTTTGATACTGTCTTTCAATTACATTCAACAATTTTTCCTTTCTCTTCAATTATCAACGTAATCATTTCCTTCGTAAACCTATAAGTTTCTGCGTCTTAATTTTTTTCTTTTTTTACTTGTAATCATTTTCTTAGTAGGCCAACGGCAAAAATAACACAAAATCAATAATAAATTACTAAAAAAGCGATCTTGTTTCATAGTGATTTATATAATTTCTATACTGTGACATTTATGAAAATACTGACTACACTTGTCGTAAAAAAACTATGGGTTGTTAAACTTTTTTTTTCTCCGTAGCTTACACAGATCGTTCTTGCAGACAAATTGTATGTCTGTTGGGGTATATGTGACTTTGAGGTGACATTACTAGTATATTGATCTCTACTCTTTCTATCATTCCAAACTGACCGCTCATCCACAAAATTCATCCAAAGTTGGAATATAGTTGCGGAATGCTGGAGCTGAAAACCTGATTAATTCAATTATAGCACAAAATACGGAGTTCAGAAGAAATAACTCCAGTATATACACTAAGGTTCAAAAGATCGAGGGTACCACTGGTATTTTTTTTTTCTTTTTAAAACGGCCCTAAAATAGTTTTTTGTACTTTAAATAAGAGAAAATTCTTATACAAAAAGGGGAGGCGTGTTTGTTTTTATTAAAAATTTTATTATGACAAAGAGAAAAATAGCATTATATGATTAAATTTTGCTCTCGTCAAAATATCCTCCTTTAGCCTTGATTACTGCGGCACAAATTTTTGACATTCGTTGCAAAAGTTACTAAAAATATAAGTTTGTTAACGGATTCCATTCTTTTTTTCAATGACTCTAAGATGTCTTTTTTATTTTTTTTTTACTCTTCTGTCAAGTTCATCGCATTTGGCTTCAAACATTTTACCTACAGTGTACCTCCCAGAAATACCTCCCACATAATAGTACATTAGGTAGATGAAGACACCATTGCTACTATGTGCGAGGTACATGTGTGACGTATTTCTGCCGCACATTGTACATTTTCTTCACCTAACTATATATATAGACTATAAAAACATACAGAAAGTTATTTTAATATACAGGCTGTCCCTAATGTAACACATAGGGAAAAATTCATATTTTTAACAAATTAAATTTTATTGAATTGGAATATCAACAAATATCATCTTCAATATGATCTCCGTCATTTTTGATGCAAAGTTTAATGAGCTTTGCAAGATTCACTTAGATCCGATGCAATAATTCCACATTGCCGTCAATTTTAGTACATTCCCTCTTTTTTGCCTTCAATCAAGTGCGTTGTATCTGTGATTTTCATTGAGTACAAATTTAGTATAAGCTGGAAGAAGATGTCAATTCTTTCGACAAAGATATGTTTAATCTGTGTATACGATATAATAGGTATACAATATAAACAATGAGATTTCCTATGTTCCCAGTCTTTAGTGACACCCTGTATACATATTAAACTAGCTTTCTGTATTTCATTAGATTAAGAATCATTAATTTATATGACGAATTTATATCTCCCGGAAAGTTATTATCGGATATACACGGGTATAGTGCGAGTTTTATTATCAGTCCTTTTTACGCCAAAAATAGGAGGTTTCACTATAATCAGGGAATTTTTTGAACGGGTTAAAAATAATGCATTTTCGATGACCGTTTGCACTATGCTCAGTGAAATGTTCTTCTGTGGGGTTGAAATTCATGAAAAAAGATTCAGAGATCGTACAATACATAAGCATATACACGTGTATATAGTAACTGTTTTCTTTCTTTTTTTGTTAATATACTGTTACAGAGCAACGTATTTGCAAAGTTATGATGCAGTGTTGCAATCAAGTAGGGGATCTACAAAGAAGAAAACGTCTTTCAACCTCTGTATAACGTTAAAAAAACGCTGAAGTAGTATCATTTCGTTAGCTGGGTATGCAGTTAAATTTAAGAATTAGCTAAACTAATTTCGCAAAAGTGTACTTGGTAAAATTTTCAACTATATAAATTATATTATTTTTTTTTTAAATACAAAAGTTTAACAAATACCAGTTGCGAGAGACGCTTAATGTAAAGTGTTACTATTAAAATATCCATGTTGAATGAGGTTCGTGATCTGAAAGAGAAAGGTAGCAGGTTGTAGGAAATTAATATATATGGATGTTCAGGAAAGCACCCACGCAGGAGTTTGTGACTCACATTAGAAGTTCTTCGAAATAAAAGACACTTTGTCCTGGCACTTTGAATACAATGGATTATTTGATCGATATGTTGTTTTTTTTTTTTTTTACGGCTAATCAACATTTTGCAGGTGATTTAAAGCCAGAAAATATTTTTAGGTTGTAAGAATTAATTTGGAGACAATAATGATTTACTAATACAAGACATACTAAAGAGCTCATAGGCGGGCAGGAGTAGAAGTAGATTCTAACCTTTCGCAAAGATATTAGGAATGTATGGTAGCCGACTGGAATTAGAATCAAGCTTTCCGTTATCCATTAAACTACTCTCATGGCCAAGCTGGTATTCCAAAGTGGTCATCCCTCAAGGTACTGAATAGACTTGACGTTGCTTAAACCTTTGAGCCCTGACTACCGCTTTACCTTTGGTAAAGAAAAATGACGTAATACCCAGCCACTGTTTGAACAGTGGCAGAGAAAAATCACTTAATGCGTAACCAGTGGTTGGACGGTAGGTAAACACTTGTAACTTTTTCATATCTCCCGTGAAACATTACATACCAATTATTTGCGATTTTGACTCAGGATCTCAGGCAGAAGGGTTAATTTTGTTCAGGAACGCAGAGCTGAAAGGGTTAACTTCGGTGATTGTACGAGATCCGTTGTTTCAATGTAATATGGCCGTAAGCCATGAATACGGCCGAAATTAGTGTGATTCGATTCTGTGGAAGTAGCATTGTGTTGCCTAACTGAAAAGCTTTGAAATGGTGAAACAAAAGAATGGCGTCCATCTGAACAATTGAAGTGGCGAAAAATTAGTCATACGTTTTCAAAATTTGGTCTGTAACAAATAGGATATATTATGGAATAAGTCTTCAAAACAGCGCGAAAACGATTTAAAATTTCATTAGTTTATAGGTTAATTAGCAGGAAAGAGTGGACTCTGTCCTTCGTTGGAGAAGCAAAATTTTGATCTCAAAACCTATTGGGCGTGAGGATGATAAATCTAACCCGTAAAAATAAATTGACAGAGGAATGATAGTATAATCAACTAGGGCTCTCGCTTCCAAACGTAGCGGATGGCTTCATCATCGTAACATTTTTGCATTATATCAAATATTAAGAATATATTAACTATAGTCTGCAAATTGAAGGAGTTATTAAGGATAATATTGTGATTTTAAATCTTCGGTTATCTTCCTATAACCCACCCTCTGCATTTTTTTTTTATTTTTAAATATATTTTTTATCATATAAAGTTCAGTGAGGCGTGATCAAATTTTCATTCCGCAAATGCGGCCCACAGAGAAAAAAAAATGGGAACCAGTGAACTAAAAATCTACTGCTGCGTCTATATCCGCCACAGGAGAATCTAATAACAATAAGGAAGGGGATGGGAGCCGGCTATATCTGAAACATGACCAAAATAAATGTTAGCAGCATGTAAAGTTCTTCTAAACTAGTGCGGACAGACCTGGCTACTGGCCTGCCATGGAAATTCGCACACTATGTCTTCTTTTTACGCGCCATGTCCTTTCAGGGCGTAGGCGAACATGGCTCTCCACCTCTCTCTCAGCTCTCAGCAAGCTTCTTTCCTCTGATTCCTCCCCCAGACCACGTTCTGTCATCCACCTGCTCAAGATCGTCAGGTATGTCACGCATTGTTTTCCTTTGTCTCTCTTTCCCTCAATCTGCCCTGTGAGTATCAGATTCTCCAATCCCCTCTTTCTCATTATGTGTCCCAGAAACTTCAGCTGCCTTTTTCTGATGTTAAGTATAAAACGTCTCCTTGTTTATAACCTATCTAAGACCCAGTCGTTGCTCAGTCCATGATATCCTTAGCATCCTTCTGTAGAACCACATCTCCGTCGCCTCGAGTGTCATCCTTATCTTTGAGAAAATCGTCCAAAATTCTCTGCCTTAAAGAAAAACAAGTGTCACGTAACAGCTCAGTATTTTTTTTTTCTTTGTTACCAAAGAAATCCTCCTGTCTCGCAATACTCTGCCCAGCTTTTGGAATGTGTCCTTGGCTATCCCTATACGTCTACGGATCTCAGTGTCGCACTTACCGTCTTCTGTCAAGACGCTTCACAGGTATTTCAATTTCTGCACCGTTCGGAAATAAATATGATTTTTAAACACCAAGCATGCCGAGCATGACAGTTTATTGCCAATTATTTGTCCCCTGATATTATCAATTCTTTCTTTCTCTATGACATGCTTAGTTATATCATGCATCATTATGAATTATCAACACAAACACTGAAAATCCTTGTTTGACTTGAGTTTAGGATGTTGATATACGATATATTAACTCCTTAATGTGGAATTCAGATTTCTGTTTACCTGAGTCTATAGGTAAATCCTCGTCGATTATATATTTTTATACTATTGTTCACAAATTACATGTCCAAGAGCCACTCTAGATAGAGGTTTACTAAATGAGGTTATTATAAGGGAGCAAAAGAAGAAATTTAAGACATATTATGAAGATATATAGCTGAGTTTCTCACCCTTTATTAGCAACAGCACATCTAGGAGCAAATGAAAATAACGCGGCACATAGCAAAATTGTTTAAAAAGTATACAGTCAACAATGAAATTGTTCGTACATCCATCAATTTTGAATATTTCTATCCATTTCTCAGAATTTAATGCTTGTATGATGCCAGGTGTTTTATGAGCAAAAAAAAAAAAACAAAAAACAAAAAAACGGAATATAAAATCAATTTTAAGAATAGGTTAAATACAGTGAATTTGACAAGCAGATTATGCAACATAGGAACACCCACCATCGGAGACCGCCGGAGCAAACACGATAACACCAACTCAAGGTATTTCCAAATGGGCCTCACCTTAAAGAATATGCACTGCTTTTTGAAAAGTTCGTCAACATATTAAACCCCTTTGGATTTAATTCATGTCCTTGATACATCTTTATCAAACTTGGAATATTTACTTCGTATTTTTTTCTTTTAACCCAGCGTCGCTTTTTCATTGGTGGGATGATTTCTTAATCAACCAATAAAACAACAGCGGCAGCAACAGCAACAATAACTGAAACAAGAACATTAATATTAATAATAATAATAATAATAATAATAATAATAATAATAATAATAATAATAAATAATGTTTCGTTCAATGGCATCACGAAAATGAATATTGCACTACGTGTCATTTCCTTCATTTTTTTTTAAATTACGGGAATAATATCAAACAGCCAAACAGAATCAATAAAAGAACAAAGACACTATCGCATTTTCATTTCGCTATGTTTTTCTTCTCGTTATAAAAAATAAAAATCCTTTGCAATATTTTACGAAGCTTTGATGATAGTGAATTTATTTATCATTCGTCGCCATCAAATGAGGCATTAAACACAGCAAAGGTAAAAAACAGGGATTTTGTAATTAATTGCGAACATTCGAATTGCGCAAACATCATATGCATTTCTTCAAATAACAGAAGCCTCAAAGGACACACAGTATTTGAAGAGATGTTAAAGAAGAAATATATAT